>JAIPRN010001545.1:0-43667 GCA_025469175.1 Geopemphigus sp. TES_GeoC_2020
CCGCAACTCGAATCAGTATGGCCGCCATAAACTTATATATATATATATATATATACGTACATATTTATTTCCGCGTCGTTTATCCTCTCGTGAAAACGATCGTCAAACTGTGATTGGGGCGAAGGACGGATAAATAGGGCGTAAAATAACGGCGAAGGGTAAACTTGGTAGTGAATGGCGGTGGGGGAAAAGAGAGGAAACACGTTTTAACGGAATCCGGACGAAACAACCGGTAAACGGATAGCCTATATTATTTTTCTATTAATAACGAAGCGGGAAGAATGACAACGAGTGGAACGTTTTTCGATGTTCTCGTTGCGACGTGCGCGGTAAATGTCGCGGAGTGTACGAGAACGGCGGTCTTTTAGCCGCCTTACGAATGTATCGCGCGCGATATCGTTACGGGAGGAGGGGGAGTGGGGATACGACTTTACGTTGGAAAGTAACGCGAACGAATATCCGACGACGATCCCCGTGGGTGAACGGGACGTGGTCGCCGGGTGAGGGGGGATGTGTGAGTCGGAGACGTACATTTTATACTTACCGTAGTCGGGGATTCGTTTTTCGTTTTCGCCGTTTCCTCCGGGCTGGTATTACGCGCTCGCGGACCCCCGGCGGTTATCTACACGTGTGTGTGTGTGGACAACTCGCCGTATGCCACACGTACATCGTCGTACGTAACCGACGCACCGGTACGCGACGTAATAATAAATTTGCGCGAGCGTGTATGGCCGCCGGCTCATGTTGTTGTTGTTGTTCGTCGTAAACAAACGCCAGCGAAACGTTACGACGGAAATACCGTCGTTCGTTCGGCTATATTTAGGTTACCGAGTTGGGTTTTCTATTTTTCGGTCTTCTGGCGAACAATTTTCGCGCGTAAACGGCCCGGCGTGTCCTTCTCACGCACGCGCGTGACAAATTTCGGTCAACTGCGGTACATATATATATATAAGTACGACCTAAAGGCGTACGTTATTACTTCGTAAGTCGTTCTTTTCGCGCGGTGTCGTATGTGCGTACGTAAAAATGCCGGCAGTTTTTGTTCTCGCCGACGGTATTCGCTCGTTCGTGTAATTGTGGTTATCGCGACGTTCGCCCGTGTCCAACGACGCGATATTCGTTTCGAAGCTAATGTCGTCCAACACACTGCGAACGAATTTCGTGGACAGTCGTTTCGCAGATCTCAAACCCTCCCGGGAACGAACCAACAGAAATCCTAAAACGTCGATTCGTTGAACATTTTGAAATCGTTCAACGCACCCTTACCCCCCCCCCACTGGATTCAGTCGTCGCGTGAATCGTTACGGTTATTCAATGGCGGCTACCTGGCGCATCTACGTAACCGTTTGTTTCGTGTTCACACGTCCGCGTAGGAAAATGGTTGAAAAGCCGCGACCGTTACGACAAAAAAAATTTCCGTATTGTGTGGATACGTCTCGAGATCGTATTCGGAATCGAACTCGTAAATTAACCGATTTTTTCCCCTAAAAGTTTCGTCTTCCGGTAATTCGTCGTCGTATTTAAATCACGTTCGTTTGACGTATCTAATTCGTTCGTATTTCGGTGCGCGACATTTTTCCGCGGGCCTACCAAACCGGTAATCATCGTAAATACGCCTCTGGTTCCACGGACGAATTGCCGCGTGTCCGTATATACAACAATAATGACGACGATACGCTGGACTGTGATTTCTCTTGGAAAGGTTTCGACCGAATAGGTCGTTCGCCCCGCGTACACGACGTGTACTTAACGCGGTACGATACGGCCGCGTAAATTCTTAACTCGGTCCCGGTTTTTACACCCGTAATTTTATCCACGGTACTCCAGACGTCGTTATAATTAATCAGTACCTATTCGCGTTAACACGTTTTCGGTAAATCGAAGTCAAAAGTTCGTTTATTATCACCGACGTTATTTGAAACGAAAATAAACAAAAGATAAAATACGATTTTTCGCACGGGTGACTCGGAAGACTCAGGATACCGAATTTATTTTTCGTAAATAATTTTTTAATCCGTTACGATGCCCAAATATAATAAAAATGGCGTTCATCATAAATATTTTATACAGATACGTTTGAAAAATTTGTTACATATATATATATATATATATATATTCGTTATGCACAAACCGTAAGCAAAACCACAAAAGACCGTCAATATGTTACGTATTTATTTGTTTTAAGAAATTTTTTTCGAATTTCTAACTAAAATATCATATAAGCTAATTGAGTACCTACTTTTAAATTTTTTTTTCATATACATATATATACGTATTTTTTATCGAATAAACTTGTGGTAATAAATAAATACAGTTATACGGTTAATTATATATACGGCGGGTACATATTGTATAATATAAAACGAATGGAATAATAGCGGTGCTCACATAATAACTTTGTATAATTACGTTATATACTTCGCGTTCTGTCTTCACAGTTCATATAACACGCTGGCTTTTCTTTGTAATTCAACGTTCTAGGTACACAAAGAAACGATAGTTTTAGATGTTAATACAATATATGGAGTTTACAAAAGCGTGGAAAGTTTTCGCGTCCGTAATGATAATATTTATTATTATCGATAGTATGTGTGTGTATGACTCGTTTAAATGTTGACAAATTAATAAAACGAATCCAAAATTAAATCGACGATTATGAGGCGCATCGTAAATGACGATTTATCCATTTTTCGGTTACGCAAAATAAAAAAAAACAAAAACCATTACTCGTGTCGTTAATTACGTTTTTTTAATATCAAATTGACGACAACATAAATGTACACGACATCGCCGTATTCGGAAAATGCTTTTTTAACAACATAAAATACGCGTTCGTATCGTCGGTGTAACGTGAACATTTAAATACTTTTAGTACGGAAAAGTGAAAAATATTCAAAACTCCCGCCGACTATGCCATTATAATAAACGATCGTTTAGATATTCGTCGAGTATTGTCGAACGTCACGCACACAACAGAAAAATAGTGTTACTCGGCGTATTATTCAACTGTCTGAAACGACAATATTCTATGAGGGAATGATCGTCAAAAATCAGTCGTTAATCGAAAAAACAAAATCGTATCGAATATTACAATCGTTAGACCCGTCACGACGTCGACGGAAAAACGTAAATTGAAAACAGCGTAGCTCGCGACATTCTAAACATTTGTAACGATTGTTAAGACTAGAATTTTATGATTACGCCGCCGAAACCGATCATTGCAATACGGCCGTCGACTAATTTACGTTCGACTAATTTTCGCCCGCGATTCGATTCGGTTTTCGTATTTTCCGTCGAACGAACATACGCACATATATCCTCGATGTTATCGTATAGTCGAGGCTCGGTCTCGTGTCGGTCCGAGCACTGTAAACGTCTAACATTTATACGCGCCCGGTAATATTATAACAATGTTTGTTTAGCGAACTTTTTCTGTAGGAATGTAACCGTCCGGGTAGTCGTATTATACAGTGCCAAAACCGTAATGATATGGTGAGTGATGTCAAAAAAAATATATTTATTATTACGTTATATAGGTACGTACTATATATAAAAAGTGTATGTGCGTATAGGTGGCTATCAAATGATAATAATAACGTTACGACCAGACACGTAGGATTTTCCGCATTGTGAGGTAACGAACAAATTACATACATTATATCATTCGTGCGATGCTCGCAATATTACGTTCGCGGGCGTGCGTGTTTATAGGACTCGCCTCGTCCGCCTCTACTAATAACAGAATTCATTGTACCTTGATTTGTCGTTACCTTTCGAAAAATCGCGGTAAACGTCTTCGTTCCATTTCGATAATTTTCGTTATTAACGTTATTATACGGCCGAATCATCGAACCAATCTCTATACGCGGTTCGTTTTGTATCAATAATTATTTATATATATATATTACGAAAAACCAAATAATAAACACATTTTGAAGTATTTTTAATTACCTCGTAATATTGTAAAAAAGTACTTCTTCCAAACTTAATTATATATGTATTCTAGATTTTTGTTTTATTTTTGTTAAATTTTAGATTAATTTTTGTCACTTTTGTGTAATTAATAAAGATTGAATAAGAACGAACAATTTTTTTCGGAAGGGTCGGATAGAAATTGCCGCCACGGGTTTATTGGATTTTAATTTTTGTGCCTCTCTTCTCTTTTAAATTACCATCAAGTGCCGTATACGATTATAATAATTGAAAGAAAACGATCGTTTATTGTTTTCGATTAATCTTTTTGATAAAGTCCGTGTGAACTGTTAAGATATTAATATTTAGAAGATATTACGCCTAAATTGGAATTATAGGTTATTAGTCCGTCATTGTTAAAAATGACGTTTTAATTCGTATATTGTGTTCGAGCAACATCCCAAATAAATCGAAAAATGGTCTAGTTTTCCGAAAATTTCCATATTTGACATTATCGGCGAGATGTTTAAAAGTAACGATCGTTTTTACGTCATACACGAATTGAATCGAATTGGATCGTCGAAAATTGTATTCAGATAATATTGTTCGTCGATAGGAAGAAAATGGTATTATCGTCACGTCAAAACATGTACGTTTATCGTTATAAATTGTCGGCGCAATGGTACGTTTTAAACCGTTAAAAAATAACGTTTCGCACCATTAATATTACTCTCGTCTAATCAAATACAGACAGTAGTTAATAACAAATTTCTTTTTGTCGATCGAAAAACTGAAATGCACTGTCAATTTTTTGATTTTACAACAGTGGATGGTTCTATAAATTCAGAAAAGGATACCGGGTGATTGGTGTGGACGTCAGTTGCAATATACGTCGAACTGAATATATTGAATGTAATCGATAAACGTACGAAATGTATATAAATTAAATAAAGATTGTGTAATAGACGAGTATAGAAACGTGACGAATACCTCGTTGGTACCGACAAGTGTTGGTGATTCACGAATTCATTTCCGAAATCGTAGATTTCGGTAAAAATACGTTACACGCGATTCTCGCGTGTTCGAACGAAACAAAAATTCGAAAATTAATCGCTAACGAATCGTGTTTTGATGGTGCGATAATTATTCAAATCGGAAACTCGAATCGAAATTCGCCACCACAATACCTGCGAAGTCAGTCGTGTTTATGTTTTTGTTTACTGTTGTCAAATAATTCTAAATATTTGCGTTCGTGCGGTTTGTGTGTTATAAGTGCCAATTATAACTTATGGCCTCGGCACTATTATAGCGATTATTCGATTTAACGGTTCTAGGGGACGAATGGCGCTATAATATAAACGTCGTCACAAATATAGTTGAACCGAAACTGTTGGATAGAGCCATACATTAATTGTCGACGGTTCGAAGTAAACGAAAGTTATACATAAGTACCCGATTGACGCGTTCGAAGGTTTGTTTATGAATCGGAATTATTACTATTCGTAATAGTAATTAATATTGGTTAGAATATTTACTACGTTCAAACTTTAACCTTCTAAGTATAGTTTTATAATAGGTCAACAATTTTAGGACGGAATATATAAATAACAAACGAATATTCGTCGACACGTTCGTTTTTAATTAAAACCTACCCATTGTAATAAAACAATTGTAAATGTATACTTAGGAATGTATTCGCGATTATAACGTGTTTCTATAATCAAATTTAATTACATTGCATTTTTCGATCAAGCCAGAATTATATATAATTATATATTTACGTATATCTTTAATATTTTCCAGGCTAGGGTCAACAATTGTTATCGTCAGATATTATTACGACCTTTTGTAAAGTAATAATAATATTTCCGTCACGTTTTTTGAATTATAACTTTTCTGTTTTCTATCGTGTTAGTTATAATGTTTAAACGTTCCTACAATAATTCGTTTTCTCGATAGAATATAATTTCACGTCTATAAAATTTGCTGCTAATGCAATTTTTAGTTTTTAATTAAAAATTTGGGACGGCTCAATCTTTTTATTCAAAACTGCGCGTGTAGTATAACATGTTTTGGATGAAAACGATATTTTTTTGTTCGTTAATACTCAGTTGTATTTAAAAACTAAGAACCACATTTTCCGTTAGTTTTATTTTATTGTATCAGTAAATAATAATTAATATATATATATATATATTTGTCAGTGTCGTAGTTAGAAGAACGGAATAATAGGGACACATTCTTCTTCTTACCAAAATGTATATTTCCGTTAAATAAATTTATTAATAATGACTTCCGTTGAAATATAATAAATATTTTCAAGATTTTTTTAAAAAAAAATTGAAAAACTTCGTATATATGTATTATACAAAAACTATTGGATAGCATAAATTTGTGCCATATTATATTTCTGTTGAATTCTAATAGATGCTAAGTTATACGCGATTTATTTAATGTACACGTGGTTCAATTTTTATTACATATATTTATATTTATTCAGACGTTTCGTCGTATAAATTCGTAGCGTATAGCATCAAAATTTCCTTTTTATGAAAATTGTGCCTTTTTCCTACCAAATTATGTACAGAATACGTTAACGTCGAAATATCAACAACGTTTTCGCGAAATACGGTCGTAAATGTTGTGTTAGAATCAATCGAATTAAATATCAAGCGATATGGAAAAAATTTAATATTTGTAGAGAGTTGTTTAGTTTATTTTATACGTAAACTACACGAATTCGTTTACGTATCAAGTGAATAATCAGATATTCGAAACGTATAACGGGTGCGTTTTAAACGTTAACTGTTTATACAAAGTAAGTGCATTTTTCAAAAATGACTTTTAAATTGTCTATAAGATTTTAAAATCTCGAATTTGTTCGTGTCCCCCACAATGATATTTCGGGATCTATCGATGACCATATTATCGTTATTATTATTCGATTATTTATAGTAAGGGTTAACGCGATTTTATCGAAACAGAAAATATTGCGCGTACTCTTTTGGGCGAAAGTAGTGGTCGATTTGGCGTGCCGTAGTTATTTAGCGTTAAGAAATTCGTCCCTAAATGTGAATCATCCGGCCACGGTACTGATCTACGGGTATAAATGAGTAACGTTATGTTCGGAGGGTTTTAGTTCGAATTCGTTACGTGTATAGATAACGTAATATACTTCAGCGGAGTGTTGTATTGTTCGGACAATAACGATGTTCAGGAACTAAAATTAGACGAAATTATGTCAACGAACGCGCACGTGACCTAATTCTCGTGGTTTTCCGCGGATGTGTATGGTGTATGAAAATAAAAAAAATTAAAAACGCACACGATTCTAATTAAGTCGACGTCGTCGTTTATCGTTACACACTGTGGACACAAACGAGTTTTCGGTGTAACTGGGTCGTAAATATCAAATTGAAAAAACGGAGCCATATCTGAGATTCTCGACGCGATATTCGCTTCAATTCGGCGTTATATAATATTGTTGGTTATTGCGGGCAACCTAGATTAATGACTGCACCGGCGACTTAACGAATTCGCTTTTTTCGCGTTGACGCGCGTTTACACGGACGGCCGAATTCCGACGGAAAACGAAAAACGGAAATAAATAACGATTGTCGAGCGAACACCGCGGTAAATCGATATTTTCGCCGAGTACGACGCGATCTAGAGCGATTTGATCCGTAAATCATGGGAAAGACCCTTCTTACCTATATACTCGATAGCAATTATACAAACCGTCCTAAAGTGCGTTATCGAATAACGTTTTTTTTTCTATTATTATTACTATCACGGGTCGTGTTAATTTTCCGGGCAGTTTTAATCGGATATTGTTTCGCGAATAATCCGTAACGACGTTTGGCCGTAAAATATGTACAACGCTAGCGAGAAAACCGTTTGAGCGATTATAAAAACAAAAAAAACCTCTTTAAACGTCGACGTAATGCCATTAATTCCGTACGATTTTCGAATCGACTTTAAACCAATAATTTAAAAATAGAATATATATATACGAACCGGTGTAGTTATATAAATTTAAACGTATCGCAATACGGTCATGTAAATGAAGCGTGATAAAAAAATTAGTACGATTCTCGTTAACCGATAAAATTATTTCGATATAGTAAAAAATAAAAAACCTATAAAGTAAATTTCGAGTAATAAAAACGATATTCAGTTGTAATAGTAAATCAATATACTCTTAACTGTGATCAGGTTAGGGCAGGTTTGGTTAACGAAATTAAATTTAGTAACATTCACACGAACGTTCGAACGTTTATCTCTGTTTTTATCATTATTGTGTAAATAAAGGGCTTTCTCTCGAAATCTAATCTAACATCCGTTAAAACTGGTATATAGATTTATTAAAAACGTGTGTTTTTTTATTTGTAGAGTGTTAACAGTATTGTAAAATAGTACTGGAATACCAAATAAAAAAAGAAACGAATGTATTACGCCAACTTTAACCGAATTTTGATCGGCGTTATTTTTGATCGAGTGACAAATCCTTGTACCTAAAGAGAAATAAAGGAAAAGAGAAAAAATTTTATATAAAATAATTTATTATTTAAGCTATACCAGAACTTTGTATAATATAGACTAAATAGATATTACAGATATTATTGTATTTGTTCACAGTCAATTTGCTAAAAGCCTGATAATTTCTATTTCATTTTACTTTTAAGAGAATTCGGAAATAAATATTAAAATTATCGAATAATATTCAACACCAAATCGTCGCATTTAAAATACTCTACATTGAAAATTAAAGTATTTATTTAGAAATATATTTAAACGTTTGCCCAAAAATATTACAAAATTAGATTATTCGTTCAATTTTTATCCGTTACATTATAAATTTGAAGAAAATCATGTCGATCGGAGAATTCAACTTTCTAATATATATGAGACGTATTGGTATATATTATTTTAATTACAGATATAGATCAGTGTTGAATATGACACAGTTAATACGATCATAAATTAATTGATATCGTAAAAAATATTATTTCGATAATTTTTTAAAATTTGAAACACTGAGTTCAGTTTGAATTGTATAAAATTATTTATAGATATGTATAATTTCTGCGACGATATAGGATCATAATATAGAGTCAGTTCAACATCAAATACATTAATTTGTAGTAAAATTTTCAGAAAAATATTGCGATTTGTTTTTTGGTACTATATAACGATATTTTTTTTTAAAATTAATTTCAGTGTTGTTTCAGACTTCATGTTCCGAAACGGGTATCATACTCTTGAAAATGTGTGATTAAAAATACGCGAGTTCAAAAGTTTTTATTTATATATACTTATTTGTATTCATACGTATAAATTATACATTAATATAAATATTCAGTATTTCGGCGAAGGAGTATACATTTTTCTCCATGGAGGGGGTATTAGTTCTCGATCGCTTCACCTATAAAAATAATCACCGGTTAAGAGGTTCCCGGCAATTATCGAGTTTCTAAAAAAAGGTAGAAAATAAAAAAAAAAGTGGGTTGAATTTTTTAAACATAGCGCCTAGTCATCGCAATAGTCGCATAAAAACACGGAGTTCATAAAAAGAGCGATGTAGTTTATTTAGCGCGCGTTTTACGTTGCAAAATGTGTCGTTCATAAGATTTTTTTTCATTTTTCTTAATTGGACACCTTTTTTAATTATATTACTCGGCGTCAACACTAAAACACGATCGATATATTATTATTATTACTATCGTTACTTAATTAATTCTCCGACGTATTTTTAGAGTTGAACTCTCCTACGCTTGATTTTTATACCAATATAACATACGCATTGCCTAATACGAAACATCGATATACTACCGAACTTGTAACGGTTTAAAATGTGGTAAAACGCGTATAGATTATATAACGTAATGTTTATTCGAAGACGTAAATATTCGTTCGATGTGCCGAAATAAGAATTAACGTCGTGGCGACGCTAATAATCGCGAATTCGTCCGAGAGCTATAAAATATGAACGTTTTTTCGTATGGTGTACGCTATGTTTGTTACGATTGAATCGAATAATGTGTATCCGAGCGGTTTTCGCGGTGAATCGTGAAATATTATCTTACCCTTAGTCAAAATGTCCATTATCGAAATGTATAAGCTCGCGTTATCGTTTTTGCAAAAAGGGTTTGTTATTTAAACAAAACGTCGAATTTCGACCCAAAATTATTTCGAATATTTCAGCGGTACGATATGTTTTCGTTGTTTCCTTCTTCAAATTGGAGGGGAGCTTTTAGCGCGGAAAAGGAATCGACGTATCGAATAGTAAACGTAACAGAAAAGAGGATCGCTTCCACGATAATAAAAATAACGACGACGCCGACGGGAAAAAAGTAAGCGTTATAAACGTAAAAACAGACGACCGACCAGCCCGGCCGACACGTTCACCTGACCCAACCCAACCGGTCCTCGGCATTCGAGTCACGGCGGTACCTCTTGCACAGTCGTAATCCGAACGAACGTGCACGCCACACAGATACCCGCAGTTAGGTATTGTAGTGGGGCCACCGAAATGGAAAGCGATTCCGTCGTGACGCTTCAGTATCCGAACAGACATACCGTTTGATGGACAAAAGCAAATTAGATAATGAACGAGAACGCGAATAAAAACAAACCGTCTCGCGCGCCGTAACAATCGGTCGAGTATACGCACGTGTGGTTTTTAGAAAAGTTAATACCGTTTCGTAATTTATTCGTACATTTTTATTCGTTTTAACCGTCGTCGTCGTCGTCGTCGTCTACAATAAGTAATAATAGTTCCGCGACGAAAATCGTAATAATTCCGTTCGGCCGTCGAGTTTTTCGCGATAGAAAACGCCGGCGTATTCCACTTACTCGTACTTGGGCATATCGTCGTACACGTCGACGGACAGCTGCTGATGGTTTCGTTGTAGTACGTGCCGAGCGGACGAGGGCTCAAGAGACTCCGCTACCAATATGAAATTCCGCCCTCAAAACGTCAGGTAAAAAACACACGGTGCATATAGCCGTCGTCGCGTACGATTTTTTTTTTATTCGCGCAACAGTCCGTAGGTGGCCGTTTTATTCGACTATAGTTTTACACGTAATATTCGGTCGAATAACCGAGCGCAGTGGGCTTGGTTTATTTGTAGAAAACCTATTTTCAAAAGCGGCGTACGCGGCAAGACATAAACAAATAAACACGCGCGTAGTGTTCCGACTGTACCGAAAAAATAATATACGCATAATCTCTTACGCAATCTGTATAACGTAATTTACAGTTTTGGGTTACGTCTCGTTATGGAAACGTCGATAATCAAATACGCGCCGTTACTATTATCCATATCGATTGGCGTTAAATGAACTCGAGCGAACGAGTACAATTTCCGAACGATGTCCCTAAATTCAAATTTCCAAACCGTTTATAGTCGAAAACAAAACGTTTTTGCGTTTGGTAATTCGTCTCTCGTTTAAACCGTATTGCGTCGTCATTATTTCGAAAGCGAGCACCATTGGTCGTTCATAAAGCGATTTCCAATGAATTTCGTCAAATACTTGGCCGAGAGATTTTTCGAAAAACATACGTGGTACGCGAACGTCGCTTATTGTTTAATTATCGTTGTTTTTATTTTTTCGAAAACGGTTTTTATAAACGACTAGGGAATTTGAGAAACGAACTTTTTAAACATCGCGCTTTCCTTCCGATTTTCCGGATAAGCCGAAAATAAAACACGCACGCACACATTTTAAAATCAACACTAACAACTCGCTTCGTATAATACGAATTTCGCGTCGTTAATACGGCCAAAACGTTATCAGATCTATCTTCGCGTGAGCGAAGACGGTTACGATCACGTGGTTCGCGATCAAATTATTTTGCGTAAACGCGACGTGACGTATTTATTGGGGGAGCTAAATAAGGCGTTTTATAAGCATATTCGTCGAAATATCCGTTCGACAACGCGTTAAAACCGTATTGCGCATTACGTCGGTTCGTTAAACGACGGTTTAAAATTGGCGATCGATCGAACAACGATACGAGATAGTACGCGAATTATAGCAATACAATATTGAAACGCCGTAATGAACAACGGACGTTATTCGTCGTCAAAAGTGTGTTCGAATAAGAAACGCAACGCGAAAAACCGTCGCAATTTTCACGACGGTATACGTCGATTAGAAATGTTCTCGTTAAATAACTTCCGATCGTAAACGTTATCTTACAGAATACGTTAGAGTCTGACTGGTGGGCCTTCTATAGTAATAGTAGTAGAACGACTATTATAAAGTTATTACCGCAGTACGACTAACTCGGAGCAGACACGTTCTATTGAAAATATAGTAAATATTTTCGAGGCAAGTAGCGGTTTTCCGCGGGACGGTACTTTTGGCGTAGATTTGTTGTCGTTTTTTTTTTTTTGTAATATTTACGCGATTTTCGCAATTTGTACTTTGGATAAGGGAGTACGGCGAGAGAGGAAAACACTTTGTTATTATTATGTAATAAGATCACGACACGATTGGTGGTTCGTTGCTGGGAACATTCGGCGGGATATTGCTCGAGGATAAAACTCTGGCAATTATATCGTTCGTTACGTGGACACGTATGCATTTAATAAGCGGTATTTGAAATTTTTAATCGAAATTAAAACCATTGGCCGCGTCTCGTAGATGCGTTGTAGCAACATAGTGGAGGGCCGGGGGGCTTGAGTGGTTTTAGGGGAAATATGAGCGTGATTGTACGTAATCGTACGATATTTCACTATGAACCGAAACAAATATTCCATGTTCGGTCGGTCGTTTCTAACAATTTTTAAGTTCGTCTCATCGCTAGCCGAATGTTTCAATTAACTGTCTGATGTTTGAAATCTAAACGTTTAGGTTTCGAATTAACTTCTCGCGTTATTTCAAACTGTTTTCTTCTCTAAATACGAAAAAAATCGTCTATTTCGTGGTCAACAGAAAACTTACCATCCTGGTTGGTTAAAAAAAAAAACTCAAATTTCCCAAATAAATTCTGAATTAGCGTTTGTTTTTCGAATATTCAAATGTACATATCTCGGAGAAGTTTACGAATAGTATTTCAAACGTTTTTCGAAAATATCCGCGTAGTGTTGTGAGCGAAAAATATTTTTTACAAAACTGCGTTAGATAACTAACACCGACTGTTGCACCGACTAGAAATAAAAACATTCTCGTAATTGTGTCGTTCTAAATTCGCTTGTACTCGGAGAACAAAAGGAACGACGGATGTTATGGAATAAAATATACAGGCGTTATTTTATAATAACGTAAAATTTAATTATAATTGTGACGTGACGCGAAACCGATTAAGATAAGCGTTGTATCTGATCACTATAATATGTGTGTGTGTATGTAAAACACGTATAAATACGTGATTCGCGTACCTCGTGTATTTTCGCATAAATTTTCCCTTCGAATCGCCGTGATTGCCGTCGAAAATTGTTATTCTTACTATTGAAACAGCAAACGGTGGCTGGTGTGTAGTGCCGTTTTGTAAAACTGTAAAACACAACAAAAACACGAACAAAGTTCGGACGTTTTACTCGGTATTACACTCGGGCAGTGGAAATCGTGAATAATAAAATCGTAAGTACTACAACGATTTTCGATTCGAAATGGACAACATTTCGTTTTTTCTCGAATCTTTTGAAAGACGTTTCGCGGTTTCGTCTTTTCGGGAGGCATTGTGAAATTTCAAAAATTCCAAAACAACGAATGTCAACGTTAAATCATGATATTCGAGCTGCGCCGCAAATACGCCGGTTACGTATTTATCGGACGCGTTTTATGTTACGCGCTATCCCTTACCGTCATTATTATTATTATTATTGTTATTGTTGTTGATACGGACGAATTTGATTGTTTAAAGATACGAAAATATTTACATTTTTAAAACGAAGCAATATTTTTGTTTTTAATTTTGCGACTAAATATATCGTAACGTGATCGGTTTAATGTATAAATTAAAACATTTTTGTTGTATTATAGTATACAATTAGCTTTACAGCCAAAACGGCGACGGCGAAAATATTTTAATAAATTAAAAAACTCAAATTTTTCATACGTTCAAAAAAATGGTTTAATTAATACCGGTATATATATATATATCATACAGTAAATATTAATAGGTATTTTAAAAGGAAATAATTGGAGATATTTAGACAGATGGTTAATTCCCTTCCCCACACAGACTGCAAATTAAATATTCGAATTAATTATTCGACGTGTTTCCGTAGTTGGCGAGTTTACGGGTTGTTGTTAAACGTTTCAATAAATGAACATTTCGTCACGTAAGCTACGTATTTCAAGTACGCTCCGATTTATAACGTAAAAAATAAATCGATCTAATCGCTAGTAATCGGGTACAACGTTAACGAGCTAACAGCGGTAGCGAACGAGTTACTTTCGTCGTACCAATTTCGTGTTGGCAAACGTTTCAAACGTCTGGCGCGCGCGATTCGAGCAGATCCGTAGTAGGTATTAAATTAGTTAAATTAATAAACCGTCGTAAACGGCGTAGAATATTTGTGGGTAACACGTCTACCGAAGACTTAGCGAATGAACCGTTGCAAAAACATATCGGCGACCGTACACAATAACGCGTTCCTTTCCGCAGTTGAAAGGCGCCATTGCGCGCGATTTGTATTCGATTTCGTCCGTTTACGTGCTTAAATATCCGCGGACGTAACGAACTACGAAAACAACTCGAGAATATAACGTTTTCTCGTACACATTTCATCGTTACGTTGTAACCAACAGTCCCCCACTGATACGCGTGTGTACGTTACGATACGTAAACGAACGGCCCGTAGAAGACAAATAAATACAGATTAAGTGGACAAGATTCGAATCGCGTAATTTCATTGATAAAAAAAAAATAACGTAAAAAAAAATATTACTACTACTACTACTACTACTACTACTACTACTACTACTAAAAATACGCTCCGACCGGTATCCCTGCGCGCGCTAACGGGTGTTTTCACTTTTCAAAAATCATTCCGAAGGTCGATCGCCTCCGGAAGTTCATTAACGCGATCCGCCGTGTACGGCGATAATTATAATAATATTATTATTATCTTAACGCCCTTTATCGTAACGTAGTAATATATTACGCGTATAATGTAAATGGACGACCGGTATTTTTTTATACTCGAAATATGTTATTATGTGCCTGTTTGCGTGTGTGTATATTTACGCGTACACACACATACACACTAGCGCGCGTGTATATAAAATATACTTTCTCTGCGCGATCGTACATGTCCGACGAGCACAAGGGCACGGACAGAGTCTGACTAGTCTTGACTAGTCTCGCTGTTAGTGTTTTTACGCGGAAAAAAATATCGTTGTAGTTACGATTAGGTGGAGTGTGGAGGGGTATACGAGTGTTTTCGAAAAGGAGGTATTAACTGATCGAGGTATTAGCGATTGTTTTTTTTTCGTTGTAAATTCGCGCCCTATTTAGTACGTACGTTTACCTCGTAATACGGACGTTTGTCGCCAAGTAAATTGGAAGAACCGTTTTAAAAATCGTGGAAATAATTCCCTTTTCCCAAGTACGTGGTTAACGTGTTTAAGGACTCGTAATTTTCGGGATTTCATTCGCGTATACCGCCGCAATACTTCGGACGGTATTCACGATTCGTCGATTCTTCGGGTACCGTTTAATTTGTATCTTTTGAAACGAGCGGGTTTTCTCCGTTCAACAATTATTAGTTCTCGCCATAATCGACACAATCCAACGAGACCATACAAATTTGTTTTTGCGTTAATTATATATACGAATTCGTCCGAGCGGCGGAATAACGATAGTAAAAAGAGATACAAAATTTGAATAATTAAAATCGCGATTTCGTTTTTGTTTCTTGAGAGGGGGTGGCGGATACTTTCGAATTTTATTTTCAAGTTTTTGTCGCTAACAATTTAATTAATCGTATAGATTACCGTACGCGTTTCGGTCAACGGAGTATTTAGGATTTACCTTTTTTTCGTGGACGGAGAAAGGGGAGCGATTTATATAAAAATAGACCGTTGATTTTCTCAGTTTTATAATATTATCGCGCGTTTTAAAAATTGTACGCGTAGCGAGAATGGTTTTCTGTTAACTACGACGAAGTGTGTGTTCATATTTCATATCGCTTGTTCTTATTTTGATGTATATATATATAGAACGATTTTCAAGGTGAAAACGCGAGAAAGAAGTATAGGAAATTAAAAAAAATAAACCGGTAAAATTGTCGAAATTTGTTATTTTCTTGAAAATAATTACGAGATCGGCGTTTTCGTCGGTTACCTATAATATCGAAGAACGACATTATTAATCGATTTGTTTCGGGCTAAATATCGCGTTTGAAAATCTCTGTCCAAGTAAAGTAACACACTTTAGTGAACCGCGACACATGCGGCTTCGGTACTGCCATTTAATCGCCGTTGAACCTTTTTTCGATTTTGAAACGTACAAGCGTTTAAAGTTAAAAACTTTAAAACGGTGAACGCGAACTAAGGTAACGTACATTACATACGATCGAACGATACAGTGACGAGGTGATGTACGCGTGTGGCGAGCGGTACGGTTTGTCGACGCGCGCAATTATGGAACGCAGTTTTTATTCGTTTAATTAGCGCAGCGTAATGGTTTTTTTTTCGATAATCGACCGACGTCGTTTCGATTTTTTGTTTGTTTTCAAAAACCGTCGCGCAAAACGACTAGGTAACGGCAAGAAAAAAGATTTACCTTCCCCGCCCGTAAATACGCCACTACTTTCTATACCTAAGGAGTTTTGTTGTTTCTAATTCGACGTTACAAAAAACGGGTTTTTACGTACGTACGTGAAATTCAAAAGTAGGTAAGCGAGATAGTTACACCATATTTCGTTATGTTATTATTCGGAATGTATATTTATACACTACACGCGTAAATACGATTTGTACACTATTTTTTTTTTTTTTTTTAAATAAAATCCGTCGGCACGCGCGTTTAAAAAAATCCCGCGAATAATAAGTAATCGTTAAACGATTACGAAAATATCGGCCGGAGGTTTAAGTACGATATCCCCGCTCGTTATAACCCGAACGTTACGCGAAATTTACGCTACTTTACGGGCGTTCGATAATTGGGTTTACATCCGCGCGTACGTTTTGTTTAATTCTAATACGCTTAATTATGTATATATATATAATATACGGAATTTCGATTACTCGCGTATACTGTTTCGGACTGTTTCGACGCACGAAAACGCGTATACGTTTTAGTAATATTTTTTCAGCCATTCTAGTAAAACTACAGTTATTACGTACGCGGGAATCCTTGAACGTCGTTGGCTGTCATTAAATCGAACCACCCTAATCCGCGACACGCGCGCGTTAAACGCGTCGGCCGAACTAATAAATAATTAATTACGCGTCGGTTATGATATCGGTGTACTTGACCGATTTGTTGTGTTCGTTTTTTGTGTAAACCAAACCGCGGCGTTCGGCGGCAGTCCACGGAAACTGTTCGGACAACGAACCGGAGATACTATCCGACGAACGGCGAACATTTCGTTTCGTTTCGCCGATAGACGTGCGCGTTGGAATACGTCACTAGAAGGACGGGGATCTATTGCCGAAAGTCGTGATAAATCGGGCCTATTGTCGCCCGTATTCGTTTCGGGGGTTCAACCGCGAGCAATTTTCCGAAGAACGTTTTCACAGTTTTCGCGTTAGAGCCGAGTAAAGAATCTCTTAACCGTTTTAAACGTAAATGAATAACGACAACATGATCGCGTCGTGCACTTGCACAATATCCGCGCGACGAAGTTTTCCCGGCGTACGGGGGGGGTGAAAAAAATATGCCCAACGTATTTCACTGATTACCACCGTATTTCGTATTTTACTTGATGAAATGTTGTCGCCGCGTTATCCGTCGCGTGTGTTCGACGTATTATATCGTACGAAAAATAATTTCAGTTTTCCGAGGAGTTTTTCGACGAGCCAAACAATATCGAACGAATCGAAACGTTAAATAGACTCGTGCGCAATTCATTTCGTTATGTCGTTTACGGAGCGCCCGTTCGTGTACACACGTCGTCGACACGCTATCGTTTGTTTTTTTGAGAAATCGAAACAATCGTCGGAAAAATAAAACACGATTTCGTCCGAACTACCGAAATAATATTAATCGTTGTGATTAGGATCTCCGAGCCGACCGTACCGTTTTGGCTCGCCATTATCGCGTACTGTGTTTTCGACGACCTTGATCCGAACGCGATGTTGATGAAAATCGTTTCATTCTCTTCGTAACCGTTGTTCGCGTGTTACGTGAACGACGGACGAAACACGTGTGGAAAATTGACACTCCGTGTCATTGTGGTTTTATTGAGCGCGTCGCCGCGGATGATGCGAAACAATTACACTACTCCTTTGTGAGTATATCGAAACTACGGTTCGTTAATATTTTCAAGGATTATGTGTGCCCGCGATGGTAGCGTATGTGTTTCGTAGTCTTTACGTCGTATTTATAGCTCGTATAAACGCAATGGAAAACAACGGTACAACGAGCGAAAAAATTCCGAATCGATTACGAACGTTTTAAAACACTGGTTCGTTAGTTGTACACATTTTTCGATTGGGTCGAATTCGCGTATTTATAAAACTGTTGTAGGGATCTTTGTTTGAAATCAAAGTGCTCTTTAAGACATCGTATCGTATGTCGGCGAGGTATTTTTGATTACACGCGAGTTCGTCATTCGATATTTCGTTTTTCTAATTGCGTTTATCGGCTACCGACGTTTTCATTTTAAACGTACCCACGCCGCTTATTTCACTAAAAGGTGAAATATACGACAGTCGACGGTTTAAATATAACACCCAATGAACGTACCGAGTGATTTTCAAATAACGAAACGAGTCGTTTCGACAACGCCCAGATTTTATGTCAATTACGGTTTGGAAGTTTTTACTCTTAGAACGCGCGCATTTCGTCAACCATATTTCGGAGTTATAAGGCTATTTGTATAAGTTCTTCGATCGTTTTGTAGCTTTTCAAAAATGACCGTTTCGAAAAATATAGTAAATTTTTTCGTATAGATTGTCGGAGTTTTCGTGAGAATCGTCTACGTCGTTAATACACCAACAGCGGACGATGGCGAAAAATATTTCACGATTTTCCGATTACTTGCCGATTCGGACCGAACATTGAATAAACGTTCACGTTGATTCGACCAGAATCGATAAAACGCGTAACGTTTTTTAGTTTACAACGTAAACGGGCGTTTGTAAGTCGGGCCGTCGGTGCGAAATCCGACATCCGTTATCTGTGCCGGCATAATGGCATAACGGATTCGTAAACATGTCGGAAAAAATTTGATCGAAATTATTTACCGAGGATTATCGAATTTGCACGGAGATTTAAACCGTTCGACGACATATGGCCGCGAGCGCCTTATTTACAGTCGGATCGTTTTCGTAATAATATCGTAACCGTAGTCGTGACGACCTACGTACTTTATTCGTCGCGAAACGAACGCGACGTTAACGCGAATTTGTACGGCCCGGATTTAAGGGGGTGGAATCCGCGGCGAGCGGTACTATAAAATAACGACCGAAACTCTACGTATCGATTATATCGCCAACACGGGTGTACCGAAACGTTATTTCGCCGACTTATCTCTCGGACAGTTCACGACGGTTATTTTTCTGTTTCTTTTTTTTTGTCACGTGCGCGAATTCGCTCCGGGATTAATACGGCCGTACGTGATATTTCGCGATCGCCGAGGCAGTGGCGTACTTAGACCTAAATTTCGGGGGGGGAAGGGTTAATTTTTAAATAAATAAATCCGACGACCCTAATGAAACAAGACGCATAATAAACATTAATATTTGTTTTTGACGAACACGTTATATTATATCGTGTTTTGAAGTTTAAAAATATTTTAGTTTATCGTTATTATTGACTAAAAATATATGTCTCGTAAGAAAATAATTTTTTTTTTTAATTTTCGTGGGTGGGGGGGGTTATTCTGTTAGTATGCCACTGAGCTGAGGATCCAGGCATTCCGGAGTCGGTACGACTAACCGGCCGACTGTGGCGCCTTTTTCCGTTTAGGTCGTTGAAAAATTTATTTTCGCCGAAAACACACGCACGTGTATAACGTACATAGCGAATTATCGTTTCAGGTGTATGTCGTCCGTCGTTATCGGGCGAAAACGACGGTACGCGTGCGCAGAGAACGCCGATATTTTTCGAAAATACGCTTTTGTAAAGCCGATAACGGTTCGCTATTGAAAAATAGGTTTGGGACTTTGTTCGTGTCCTGTATACTTTCGTTCGTTTCGGTTTTTACGTAAACACTGACCGATCGGGAAGCGTTATTATATTTTCGAGCCGTTCGGGAAGCTTAAAAACATAAATCGTACAATTATACGAGTTTGTTACATTTCACGTCGAGTCGTCGTCGCCGCTTATTGCCGGGCGTTCGACACCGCGGCTAATAATTTCTTGGTCGAAACGTTTCTCGTCTTACGGACCGGGTCGACTGGCGCGTCTCGTTTAAATTAAACCCGACAATTATAGCACGACCGTTTGTAGCGCTCGTCAATTATAACGTAAAATCAATTCCGTCTTTTTTCAGACGTCGTACGATCGCCGTCGTACGCGGTACAGGCAAAATAGTAAGTACATCGCCGTACCGTATCCCGCGGGTAGCGGCGATACGAATAATCGTCGTCATCGTTCGCGCGGTACGCGCCGGTTTCGAGTATTGTTATTACGCGTCGACAGTGCGTGTTCGGCGCGCGCAAAACGTAACGAATACGTACACAAATATCGGACGGCGTCGTTGAATAATCGTTACGATAACGTTATAGTATTATCGTCATTGTGTTCTCTCGTGGCGTGTTGAGACGGCGAGTGTATCGTTTTACTTTGACGCGATAAGGACACGCGCGCGGTTACAATATTTCGAGGCTGCGAGTATTACGCAACGGAACGTTTGTCCGTATCGGTGTACCATCGGTGGATGACGGGAGAAGTTACAATATATACGCGGCCCGAGATCCGAAGATACGAGATCGTCGTCCGTCGCGTGATTCACATACGTCGGCCGTACGTCGTCTCCCCCGTCGCGGTCCGCGCGCGTTATTGTTTCGCGACGTATCCTCGTCATTGTTGCGCGTCCACAATCGATTTTCATTTTCACGTTTTTATCGTTTTCGACGACCTCAATTTCGCGTTTCGACCGTCGTTGGTGAACAAACCGGCTGACCGTCCACCCTACCGCCGCCACCACCACCGAGCTTTTCGTCCGACGTGTTTATATATATATATATATATATATAATTATATTATATATACGAACGGTCGACAATTCGACGAAACGACGACGCGAATGTTGTTTGTTCACACGTCACCACCGCTGTCTTGGTTTGTTATCCGGTCCGCGCATTCTCTATAGGCTATTTCCGAAGGTAAAACGTAATCACGACGAACGACAAGGGCCGAGAACCAAATAATGAAAAACAAAACGATCGCGTGTCCCGAAAAATAACAAAATACGGCGGACGTAAGAAGGTGGACATTTTTTGAAAACGCGTTCTTTTAATGCACGAAGAAGTATTAATACGAAACAATTAACGAACGTTATTATTAAATGTACGTCGGAACGTCGAACGATCGAAAACGTTCGATAATATTATATAGTCGAAAAATCAGATTCCGCCGGAAACGCGCGTAACCGATTCGCCGTTGAACGTTTTACTGTAGGCGTAGTGAACGAGATATTTCGTTATACAGTGACAGTCGTACTAAAACGGCGAAACGTTGGAATACGGACACGTTCAAATCAAGCGAAAAATCGCGAAGAAAAACAAATGCCGAATAAATTAACGTATTTACGTTCGGAACAGATTTGTCACCCCAACCAATAAAAATTAAATTGGAAGTTACGACGCTCCGTAACGCCCGATTTAACTACTTTAAGCGAGTATATTATTAATACCCGAGTTATATTTTACTCGGACGTTTCGAATTAACGGAAAAATCGGAAGTTGTTCGCGCGCCCCGCAATAACGCGCGTGTTATATTTAGGCAATTTACGTGCATTGACCATAGCGCGTTTTCGGTGCACATTTGAACTGGTGGCCGATTTTTGTCGATTTTCGAAACGTGACTACTTTAGCCGCATTTCGAATTATTCCGCGGCTCGAACCGGACGAATATTTAAGTAACCCGGCCGATCGCGGCGCCGTTCGCGTAAAATATATACCGCGGTCGACATCGCGGACCCGGTAACGGACCAACGAGAGGTTACCATCGTGTTTCGATACAATTCCCCCTCCCACCTCATACCCAATGTGAACTCAACGTCCCGACGATGATGACTTTCGTCCGGGTCAGACGTGGGGCGGTTCGTGTGCACGAACACGGTTTTGGTTATAACGAAAACGCCACCGAGTCTTGATCAAATATTACGTCGCGTCGTATTATCATACATAAAACGTCCAACGATGTACGCACGCGTACTCTGTTCGACCCGTCGCCCGATTCCCGTAGGAGTTTTCGCAATCTGATCGTCTCTGACATTTCGCCGGGCACATAACATTATAATACGTAAATAAATAACGCGGCTGGTGCGCGTATATTTATTTACTTACGGGCCGAGTAAACGCAATATTATAAAGCGCCGCTTACAAACGAACGTATTATAAATAATACGAATCTTTTCTCCGCCGTTGCGTACGTTATGTAAGTGCGCGTGAGGCTTACCAATAAGTCGCGGTCGACAATTAATCGCGCGTGCGTAGTAAATATTGTCGACGGCCGTGTTGGCGTTCGTATTGTCGTCGTCCCGTGGACTTAAACTTCGCGTCGGCTAGTCGCGTCCAACATGAACGTCGGCGAGATTTCGAGTAGCCAAGTCCGTAAGTACGACAAAAATCGATATTTTGATGCCGTGTCGGCGTTTACGGTTACTCTCGACTCTACGTTTTCGTTCACGTTGCCGTTGCGCTAAGTCCGAATTGCTTTCCGATACGTTCACGGTAGTGACGTTGTCCGACCATTCCTACTGAGCCGTACACCGTACACAACATTCCGACACTAACGCGCCGCCGGTTCGTTCGAAACAATCAGAGCGTAAACCGATTTATACGATTAATCGCGACGCGAACGTACATTTTCGTATTATTATTTTCCGGATACTTTCGGTCTTGAAATATGACGGGACACTACTCCACCAGAAGGCAGAGTAATTACGGGGTACGGTTCCTTCCGTCCCGTCCCAAATTGACGTTCGTGAACGTCGGCCCTTAGACGTTTCACCCCGCGAAACTGTTGCAAAAATCGTCGGCGAATCGTTTCGGACAATCGAAAAACCGTTGACGTTTACCACGCGATCGACTATTTCGAACCGATGTCGGCAAAGTGGGAGGGCTAACTTCGTCTACGTCGTAATTCGCCAAAATGGTAAATCGTACGACATTTTTGTGTACGGAAATTTCACGAAACCCAAAACGTCGGACTTTTAGCGAATTGTACACGGTCGAAGCTTCGTTCGATTATTATTTGCATTTTTCGATTGTCTTCTAAAGCGTAAATGGAATTACGGACAATGTTCATAGGGTTGGAGAAAACGGGTAAAATTTTCAATATATTTGTTTTACGCGAGTTTTATTTTTTTTATTAAACACGAAGCTTCGAAAATGTGTAACAAGTTTAGAAGCATAATATTCCGACGGTATTTAATATAATAATAATAATACGTGTACGAATTTCGTCGATGATATTTCGGAGCCGGTAATTCGATTCGAAGGCTAAAATATAAGACGTATTGTAAAGACTTCTATCGGGTAAAATGCTACACCGGAAATGATAATAATTTTAAAACTTTTTCGTAAACGATTTTGAACGATTTGAATAAAAATGTACAAATTTATAATAGCGTCACAAAATATTATTTTCGTAAAAAAAAAAACGATTTTGGAAAAAAATCGTACTCGTCGACAATTTTATGGGTTGTTTTACGTTTTTAATTTGTCGATATTTTTCCGCGCGTCTAAGAAAACTTTTGGGAAAAACGTGTCGAACAACGTACCGGAAAGTAGTGGTCGGATCGCTGTTTCTATACGGGAAAAACCGCGTTATTGTGGCACGTTCTTCTTCGCGTCGCTCCGAAAATTAATTCGAAATTAGTTTTCGTAGTTATTAGGGCGGGGATGGGACTTTGGCCCGTGCTTAAACATTTTAGCGAACTTTTAAAATTCGTTGTCGGATTTCCGACCGTTACTAGGTTTGATATTCCGTGGAACGAACCGGACGTTGACATTCGTCCGACACCGGGAGCCGGCACATCCGTTTTTCGTGTCAATCACACGCGTATCAAAAAACCGATTTCAATTCGCCAGTCTTGAAAATTATTTCGCGATATACCCGAGACGGCCGTCTACACGTAGTCGTTTACGCGATTGAACTCTTAGGCAACAATATCGGACGATTTGACACCGAAAGTAAAAATATAAAACGCGTACAGTACGAATTTCCATTTTCCTCGGCAAATAAACGTGGACGTATTCTATATTCCTTACGAGTGTTTTCGTAATTCGACGTAATTTCGTTCGTACCTAGATTCGTTAAAGTAAATTTATCGGCCGTTTCGTACTAACGCGCGCGTGCACGTACACGGGATGGTCATTGTACCGGCGAACGTTTAGCGCTTAGCCGAACCAAATTGTAGTCTCGTGCGGGATCGAAAATCGAAAGTGACCGTGTTCGAAAAATGCCCGAAGTCACCGACGAGCGCGCCGTTGTGTAAAGACCTCGAGGAAACGCCGGAACGTATAGTCGACGAAAATGTTTCGACGGCGCGTTGTTTACGTAACACACGGGAAAATCGCGAGTTAATGAAACGATTGGCGATACTGATAGAGCGCGAGTATCGCCGCGAATTATTCGCGCGTCTGGAAAGCGAAAGTGAAAACCGCCGCTCGCCCCCGGTGTTCTTCCACCATTTCGAAACGGCCCGGCCGTATAGTAAATACACCGCGCGTTACTTTCTAACCGTTATTTTTTACCCTACCCGCGTACCTATTTTATCGCCAAATTATAATACCCCTCGGGTCGATTCACACGCTATTTACGCGTTTAGACGCTTATACGTATATTCGTATATGGAATACCGTCGTGCGCCACCGCCGGAGAAAGTCGCTCGACCGCGAAACGCGTGTGTACGTCCAACGAACGTCGTACGAGTACTCGGGCGCTTATGTTGTGTGTGTGTGTGTGTGGGGAAAGAACAACGCGGAAGGGATCCGAACGGCGGAGTGGTTTCGGTGACGGGACCGATCGTAAAAATCCAACGATCCGCCGGCATAATAATACGCGAATATGAAAATACGAGACTGAAAGCACGTACGAGACCGTGCTCCGAATAAAGTCGGCTAGTTATTAAATTTTCGTTACGCAATTTGTCGCGTACGCCCGTTAAATTGGCGTCCAAACGAATTACGGTCGATACCGTTCGTTAATCGAAATATCGCGCGCGCGTTTCGACCGACGTCGTAGATTTGTCGTGTGTGTGACGACCGGTCTCCTCGCACAACGCGTTCGCGCCGAGTTTTGTCGATTACTCGGCCGTTCTATAACTTTTAAAAAACTTGTCGTCGCTCTCGGAAACGTTCCACCATTGCCGCGCCAACATCTTCTGGTCGGTGTTTAACGGTTTAAAAACGGTTCGGTCGGGAGACGAACGTCGTTTGAATAGGATAAACGCAACGCGACGTTGTTATCGCTTAAATACGCGAGAAAGTTTGTAGTAATAGAACAATAACAGGCCCGTCAGTTGGTAAATGAAACTCACGTTTCCGTCGTGCTACGGAACACTAATAGTTAAATCAGATACGAAACGTGTGGCGGCACAATTCGTTCCGCGACTCCTTTCGGTCCACCAAAATCGATCGCGAGTTTTCTCGGAGCTTAAAAATCGGCCGTCGTTTTTTTTATTTTAGCTTCCAACAATAAATTAATACGGCTCGACGATTAACAGAATAAAGACAAATGTAGATACAATACACGGGAAAAAAATATATTAATAAAATTTGTCGAAATAAATAAATAAATAATATAAATATAAATAAATAATAAAGAAATAAATATACGAAATAAATTTCATTAATTACGCGAGGGGATTTGATATTTAAAATGTTCGACGGATTAATTACAGTAACGTTATCGTCGCGGAGGAAACTGGAAAATTAACAGCGTAATATGTAATACGTAATATTATAATTTTATAGTATTATAATATAATATTCTAATATTATAGTATTATAATATAATATAATACGTAATATGTAGAGAGCCGGACAATCCATAACTAAATGGGTGAGACCGCAAATAACTTCACCTACACGCCGATGACAGACGGGAGAATTATTAAGACAAAGGCGAAATGCGTGTACAGGAAGTAGATTATGGCCAAGTTTATGCCTCGAAAATGATGTGATTTGAGACCTGGAAAGATTACAGAACCATGATTGAGTTGGAGTTACCGGCGAGATCATTCTAAAACCAAGAAGCGAAATTACAATCTAAACACGTCCATTTGTTGCGCCACATTGTATTGTAATTTTTTTTTTGTAATTAGAGAAAGGAGATCAGAAGACGGAGTTTTCAATATGGGGGGGAGGTTGTTAGACTGAGATTTGTTGTTAATGCTAGGTAGTCAGCGATCGGGGATCGGGCGTCTTAAAGATTTTAATTGTATTTACGTAATTTTATTTACGGTATAGGAACTTTTCGTGTGAACCGGACATTTTATAAAGAAGATCTTAACACAATTGAGAGAAAAATCTCGGACGAAAACGTAATGAAATGTGGTTGGCCGAGTGACGACGTCCGTCGCATTACGATGAAGCGCGTTCCGTTTTTTCGATTCGTTAACTGTTAAAAACAAAAAGCGTTTTATATCCGTATTTTTATAAAAATTAGTCCCGATAGATCTTCTAGTATATTAATATACGATATGAATCAAAGTAAAGTCGGAGGGAGTATGGGCTAAGAGGGCTCGAGTCCGGTGGTTCACGAACGTGTCAAGACGGAAAACGGTAATTTTCAATTGTAGAACACGGGATGGACTCGGTGAACGGTCGTGTTTCGATAACGGATAGTTTGTAAAAACTTTGGCGTATATATCCGTCATTGGAGACGTTGACGCGCTACGTTCCGACGGTTTTTGAACAGAGACTTGTGGGCTGGACTGCAGCCCGGGGAGGCGACGTGTTTGTGCCACCTCGAGATTATTGTTTTGATAATTAGGTTCGACGTAAAGTAAAATTACGATTCGTTTTTCAAATATGTAACCGCGACGAAACGAAAAAACAACTAGCGTCTAGTCGGTAATTCGTGTTATGCCTTCGGGCACGATGGAAAAACGACAATCTCGTGCGAGCGATCCATTACGGCGGATCGCGTTTTTCGACGACGATATTCGTCCGTTATGTTGTTGTTCGTCGTTCGTTACGTATCGTCAATCGCATTCGACCCGGCGCGTGATCATCCATTAATCCGTAATTTGCGACAATTGTAAATCGGTCGGTCGGCGATACATTGTGCGTGGTGTGGATTCGTCGATTGCCGTTACAAGAATACGATGTTTCGTTCGATAAAACGGTAACGCGAGCGAGCGGACACCTCGTAAACCACCGTGGCCGGGTTACGAAACGGACGGACGTGGGTGGGTTGTTCGGGGTTTTCGCTCCGGTTTTCGGCGGGGGGGGAGGCTAAAAACGACCGTAACCGGGGGGACCTCACGTGACGTCGATTTTCGGGAAAACGACCGGGCGAGGGGGAAACTGCCGTTTCCGGTTGCCAACGTGCCCCGAGTGTAAGTACGTCGTCGTGACCGTAATAATGTCGCGTACTATTCGCGCGTATTTAACGGAAACGTGCGGCGAAATACGAATGGCCTACAAAACCGCCGTCGTAACATAATCGTATATATATATATATAGACGCGCGTACAGGTTAGGCTCGAGGAATTTCAGCGAACGATATACGTATATATATATATAGTAGCGATTACGTAGTGTCTTGGAACGGTATATACGGCGAGTACAAAAAAAAACAAGCGTAATAATAAAAAAACGCGCGCGAATTTGTGTTTATATTTCGGGGCGCGCGAACGTAGAATAATAATCGTAACGATTGTGCGCGGCCGGACGATTGGTGAACGGAGTGGGGAGACTAAGGCTAGCTAGAGAGAGACAGAGAAACCAACGAGCAAAAGAAATTCCAAACGCGTTCCAGACACGGTGGTCTAAGGTATCGTACGGATTATAATTGCGCGCGTACGTTCGCGAGCGTGCGACACGGGGCTACTGTGTGCGTGTGTGTTTACGTGCAATCGTAACGATTCGTTATTAATCGTAAACCGAAAACAAAACGTTCGACCTTCCGCCGTTACGGTAATAATCGTAACGATAATAGCCAGAGAAAATAGTACCGGACCGCGACCGCGCACGCCCCAGGCACTTTTACCGCGGGGTTATTGGACCTTTTCCATTTTACTTTCTCGCCGTCGGCGACCGCGCGTACGGAAGGGGAAACTGAACGAAAAACTAAACGCCCGACGTCCGTAGCTAAGGGTCTTCCGTTGGCTATTTTTTTTTTTTTTTTTGTTAAACTCCCCCATCCTCCCACCATCACTCATCATTGGTTCGCTCGGACCAACGCCGTGCTCCGTCGAAAAACGAGTCGATTTTTTCGTTTTTTTTTTTGTAATAATTCGCGTCCCGTTTCGCGTCGAAAACCAGGAGGTTTTCCGTCCGTCGGTCGTGACTAAAAACATTTCGCCATAACGACGCCCGTCTTCGATAACTGGACGAATTGCCGGTGCACGTGTCCAATGTAACACGATAATCATTTACGGTTAACGCGACGCGGGCGGCGGCGAAAGAATTTCGCAATAAACGGACACGAGCGGCGTACTGAGTTTTACACTTTTTCGCCGCGATTTACGACGGCCGAGGTTTATACGTTGTCGAAAAGCGGTAAATTATAACCGTTCACTAGCGTCGACATTTATAATAAGCCGTAGTAGAAACGAGATAAAATTCGTTCTCCAGAGTTGTAAAAAATCTGATGGAGACGAAATTCAAGTCCAAAATTATTCGTTCAAATCGTAAAAGCAATACGCGTATCGTCCACCGGGCTAATTGATCGCCTAGTGTTTATAGCGTGACTTTTACGCTTTTTCGAACGATATGCGTTGTAAGTGGAAAAAGTCGAACCACTCGATTTCGCGTCGCGTATATTTTTACCGCGAAAAAAAAAATCGCCGTCACCCGAAATAACGTCGCGTACAATCGCGTGACGTACGACGCGGTAAACGAAACGCGTTTGTAACTCTTTTTTACAATAGCGAAATGCCGCCGCGGGTGTGACGTCGTATTTGCGACACGACTGCGTTGTTATTTATTCGCGTCGCTCCAACAAAACTATCTCGACTTCGGGCCAACGAAAAAATGGAAAATCGGTTTCGATCACGCGCGCCCCCCACCTATCTACGACGACGACATTATCGCACACGAGCGAACCAGCTGGCCGAATTTGACCTTTCTAACTTTCACGATTGCGACGATACGATGATAAAACGTGGGCGTGCGTACACGTCGAACGTATTACGACGGTACGCCGCTTGGACGGGATCGGTCGGTTAATTTTCGGGGCGGAACGTTTCCGAAAATTCGTGCGCGATCGTATGTGTTCGTCCGGCCAACGTTTATTTCGTCAGCGTGCGTTTTTGTCGACGACGACCGCCGTTATTGCAAGCGCCGGCAACGGCGACCGGGTCAACGATCGACGGACACGCGTCGTACCGCGTACGAAAATATCGTCGTCGTCGACTCGTACACACGCTACCCGTGACGGTTACGGGCGAATCGCAGTCGCGGTCACGTCGAAAGGCCGTCACCGAAAATATTCGAAACGGTCGGCCGACAAAAGCGTTACGGCCGTTCTCAAACAGAGTTTACGCGTAAAGTGTCCCCGACGATATCTGTCGCGTCGTTAGTATTCGTCCACCGTCACGGCGAACTTTATGGATAATTTAGTTTTGATTGACACGCGCGCGCACAGATTAGTATCCATTTAGTACGTACTCGATAAGTAGCTAATAGAAAATCACGTAAAACTGTCGTCGTCTTTAGAATGTAGTTGGCCGTATCGATTACGCGAACGTAACGAATTTGTATTTATGTGTACCATGACTTGTTGACTACTTCGTAATAACTAAATATATCTCGTGGAAAATTATTCGAATGTATCTCCTAACTATAGATATAACGTGTATTTCACGTTAGAATAACTGTTTCGGGTAGGTATCGGTGATTTTTCGATAAAACGAAAAAAAAATAGACGTTTCCAACGAGCACGATACAATAAACGAACACGCCTTAACGAAAAACGTTTTCCGTAATCGAAATATCGCCGCCGTTACTCGGATGATTTTTCGAACAAGTCAATACGTAGAAAGAAAACTATACACGTATATACGTTTTCTATTGTGTAATCCGTCGTAATCCGACAATACTGATGAAAGAATACCGTTTCATAGAGGTTATCGATAAGATTTTCTTTTGTTTTTCCCGATTTTTCATTAACGTTTGTGATTGGAACGTAAATGTTTTCATTCGACATAATGAACAAACTTCGCCAATCTCGTACTATTGTAATTGTATCGCGACCGCCGATATCCTCATTATATGTAAAATACGTTCTTTTTTTCGGGTTTCCTTTTACATTTTTACTATTTGTTTTTTTTTTTTTAATAAATACCGAGGTTTTCGTTTTAACGTCTACTCTATTGTTAGAATACAATATCATAGAGTCGCGAAGAAAATAACTGACGCCTATGGAAAACAATACTGAACAACGAAATGTTTTGTTACATAAAAATATCATATTTCGCGCTATATTAATGTTTTTCTTTAATTACGAATACTTCGGGTAAGTTTAGGCAAATACAAACGTCACGCGAAATGAACTATCGAAATTAGTCGACAACGCGAACGGACGAAGGAAACATTTTCCGTTTCGTAAATTTCGATTTTATTTCGGCCCCGTAATTGAATACGCGTTAATTATTCGCCACGTCAAAAACGTTGTTTAATACAACTATGCTGGCGGCGAACCGACGCGATTTACAAACGTACCGACGGTCGCGTAAAAAACGAATAAAATACTACGCGCCGTATAATTATACTCTCGTATAATTTCCGTTTCGAACGCGAATCGTAATCGGAAAAATGCTTTTCTTCGAACTCTACGCGTTGTACGTGTGAATTACGAATGCGGGCGGTTCGGGGACGTTCGAAAAACAACGGTAACGAATACAGACCGACGCTTAGAATCGTTTTTTTTTCGTGTTTTTATTATTTATCGCCGTTCTCGCGGTTGAAACGTATATTTACACGCGTATTATATTCGAACGCAACGACACGTTTACCGAATAATACGTTTTTCTCGATTCCGATTGTCTCGGACTGTCGTCGGCGCACGTACCGATATTGTTCGACCGAAACAATAAAACACAACCGCCCAAGCGGGTAACGAACATCATTCGAACGTTTTTTAATCAACGTGTTACGTCCCAACCGCCGTGGGTACGATTACGATATACGGTCGGGCGGGATTTCATTTTCACCGTACGATTCATTCCGCGAAAATATAACGATCACGAGACCGACCGTCGCCTTTGTCTCCCGTGTTTCGTGCTTTCACGTCGGACCAAAATACGTCGTACCTATTCGCGCGCTACCGGTCCGATACCGGAATTTTAGACGGTCGATTTCGTTATGGGGAACCTTCATTCGCGTCGTCTTGATACGGACGACCGCGTTCGGTTCGTGTAAACGCGCACCAGCAGAACGCGGGAGCCGAAACACGCGCGCCGTTAAATACGTTCGCGTAAAAATGCCGTTAATTGCCCGCCGAATAAATTGCTCGTTAAATTATTAGCGAATGGCTTAAACGAAACGTTTATTCGTACGCACTTGTCGCGTCATTTATACGGACTGTTTTTCTGATCGTATTAAAAATTGGATAATATGTACGCGCCTATAATCAACGTACATACACCGACAATTATACTCGATAGAAAATAATCACGCTCGTCGCCTTATCGGAATCGTGTTTACGAAACTTTATCGCGCCCCATTAAATATTGTCCGAATCTACTAATCGAAACGACGAAACAAGCGATTGTAAAATATGCCGTCCAATAAAACGATCAAAACGGTCGTACTCAATTATTCCGCGCTTAACATAATCTATAGTTCGATACGAAACGTCAAATACACGAATAACTTAATTATTATAATATACCCGTAGCGTATTTGAATATCGAAAAAGTATTCGAATAATTACACGCTCTCGAACCTCTGTTAAATAACGTCATTCGGGCAGCTCTGGTTCAGTGGCCAGTTGAGCAGTGGGCTCAAGGGTGGGAAACACTCCGCGGCAATGTGAAGAAAGTGTATCCCCAGTACACGAGAACTTAGGATTTTTCCGGCGTAACGGATAGGAGAGTGCGATTGTTTATATCACGAACAGCCTAATTCATTTCGTGCATTTCTAGTCGCAGACTTGGTCGATACGTACGAGGGCTGCGTCCCGACCTATGTATTTCGAATATCTTTGTCCTTTGCGTTAGCAAAACAAGTACGTTTTCATTTTTACCCGGTGGAGACTGCGAAGAGTCCATGTCGGTATGAGATAAGTGCGTATATTTTACCATATTCGATTATATCGTTTATTTAAAACGAATAAATATCGATTCTCGAATCATCCACGACTTTAATAGGCTCGTGCTCCTAAGTTGGATAACGTAAAGAGTATAGTTATATAGTTATGTAGTTATATAATTATATAGTAAAATGTATAGTTATATATTTTACAATTTCTTCTTTTCTGTATCACCTCTTTTTTTATTGTTTTCCTATTTTTCGCGTTATACAATGATATAAACGTCGGGAATTTACGCGAATAACTTATTATCGAGAGCAAACTTCGTCGTCGGTATTGTTTTTGGGAGGAATCCGTCGGATATTTTTATGACCGTCCGCCACGTTTTGCGACCGAGTGTCGTCGACACTTGGTCAAACCTTAGATTTCCCGAGATTCGTGACGCGTACGCGTTCGATTATCTTAATGTTTAACGAATACGTAACGAATGGCCGATTATCGCGAATATGGAAATATTTATATTTTTAGCGAAAAGAAAGTCTGTCGACAAATTGCGAAAACAAAAACCCGGTAACGTTTACGTACGGTAAAAGCGCAATATTCGCGTTTAACGTCCGAGCATTTATTACAAGCCGAAATCGCGTAACGAATTTAAGGATATTTAAGAAAATAAAAAGTCGTTTATCATAACGTTTCCTGAAGCGCTCGAAGTGTTTATCTTCGACAAACAACAAAGAATAACGATAAACAAAATTTCACTCCGAAACGTTATCCGAAACCGGCGATTTATCGTCACTTTCAAATTTCAAATAACGCCCGACAACACCCGATTATGTTATCCACTCGACAACTGTCATCCGTATCAACCGTGTTAAATTTTTTGCGCGTACGTGACGAATTGACTCTCCTTATAAACGTTTTTGCGAACGATAAATATGAATTACCGATAAAAAAATATACCATATATATTATTATATATTAATATATTATTATATATATTAATATAATATATATATATATAAAATATATATTAATATATTTATATAAATATAAAAAAATATATAAAAAATATATAAGTAATTGAAATCGTTTGTTCGTCCGTTGATTTTACGTTCCGTTTCGACGATATCGTTAATTTACGTTTCATTCGCACGGAGACCAATCGTCCACGTAGTGACGAAATTAATCTATTCGTTTTAAACTCAAGTTTAATACTTGAAATCACTCGGGGGAAGGGGCGATTTTTTTCAGCGTTCAATCGTACGTGTTCGCTTACCTGCGCGAATACCGGTCGTTAAATTACAATCGGTATAGTTCGTTTTTCGCGCGTATTATTTTGTTTAGTACGCGTTTCAAAATTAATTTTTTTGCTTTTTCACGCACTTCGAAAATACTATCGGGGGGGGGGGTTGTTTTAGGTATTACGCGTTATTATCGTAAAACGATAATTTTGAACATTTTTCGTCATCATTATACTAGTCAAGATCATTGGTTTATTAAAACGTTTTTTAAATTGCTTAGTGATACCGGAATTTCGACTAATCGTAACGTTAATAATTACAAAAATTATATTCGGCTAAACCGACACAAATAATAACGGGTAGATTATTAATTGTTTTTTCGGTACTATATTAAGTAATCGAATACTTTTTATTCGCTTGTTAGAACGACATCTTTCGAAAGTCCGTGGGAAAATGAAATTTTTCACGAAACTTTAAGTTAATTATTGTACTACGAAGGCAATCCAATTACTCGTGGCGAGTGGCTAGTGTATAAATATTTAAAATCGGTTTTTTTTTTTGTATTTGTTTTCGTTTAATTTTAAAATAACACGTTTTTCGCTAAATCTTAGAAGATTTCTCTTCAAACTTTCATTCCGACGAAAACAACGTTAGATTTTTATTTTTTCGCGGTAAATATCATTCGAACGTTTTTAATTAAATCGTGTTTTTTACTACCTAGAATACCGTTCTCTTTAATCTTCGTGTGGAATATCTGTATTTATTAATTAACCGTTGATTTCGTATTGGAATTAATTAGGTTTACTTACGTCTGTGGCACATAAACGTCGACGAAAATTATTTATATATTTGAACGTGGAATTAGTTAACGGGTTTTTGAAAAAAAAAACATATCACTGACGGGTATCTTTTTAAGAAATTGATTACGTAATATTAAAAAGTTGTCCTTAGTTTATCGCCATTGTAAATAGTTTTTTGGCATTGAGCTATTTCGCTTATCGATTGGCAAACATAAAAACATACCTGGTAATACACTCGTAGATGTAAAAAATGACGGTACATTCGATTTCGAACGGGACACTGTCCATTTATCGCGATAAATTGAAAAAGTATCGGTTTAAAATTTGTTTTTTTATATATCGCGTGTAAAAACACATTCTAATATACGCATATTCGATTTTGTTTATAGATATTTATCTGAATGACGCTCTGCAAGGACCAGTTTCTGCTCTGGACGGTAAGTTCGCGATAATTAATTATAACGTCGTATCGAGTACCGGAAAAATGATGCCGATAGTAATCGTTATGATAATATTATATTATGGCACGCTCGTTTGATCAATTACCGTAATGAGGATATCGTTAGTTTTCCAAAGTCGAATCTATATCTGTTCACGATTATTAGTTTAACCACTTTTGCCATATTTAATGAAAACTCTTTGTTTAAGATCGACGGTATTACAGTAGTTTTTATCGCGTGCCAGCGCTTTTATTTTCCAACATATCAAACAATTTTCCTTAAGGTTTGTTTATTTCGTTGCTAAAGCATTTACAGATTATTTACGTGCCACGTTTTCAACACGAACTCCCTTCTCTTATAATTAACAAAAACGTAAACTATTGTACATTTCAAACTGAGAACTATATATTTTTCCATATTATCGTTTAGAATTAAATTATATAAATTAATATATTTAAATTTTTTATTTCGATTAATCCCCTTACGAATTTAATATATTATAATTTGTTACTTAATATAATGGTCATTATTTTTCCGTTTTTACGTAAAACGGTTTAACGACTAAAGGAACATAATTTTTGTCTTAAATTTTTTTCTTATTAGACAATAACGTTTTTCGATTACTAAAATTTTTTCTTCGCACGACGTCTTTTTAAAATGAACTATTTGATAACGAAAAAAAATCATCACGTCTTACGATTATAAGTATATTTTCGGAATTCTACGTATACGATACAGACACAGATAGGTTTATAGAAAAGGGGTCAGCATACACCAGTAGTATTTACGTGGTCCCCTCTATCGTTCTTTTCTCAAAAAAAAATATTAAACGCCAATAAACAAATTCGTTAGGGGGTTAATTTAAATAATCTAAATTTGATATTTTAAATTTTGGACGCATAGCGCGACGGCACCTTTACTATAACATTACAATATTACTATACGTGTTTAAGGTTTACTTATTTCTCGAGACTCGAGTATTTTAACAATATAGTGGGATGGCTAGTTAATAGATTTGGGTGGCCAGGCGTGTAACACGCCTATTACAATAGAACTATATTATTATTACAGTTTAAGCGCCCCTGTGGTTGATTATATTTCCGAATGAAATCGGTTCGTGAGAACTGTGCAGTGGTGTTTGCCTATCCGTTAAGCCGTTACACGGATAATAATAATCTGGGCTTAGTAAATCGTAATATCGGAGTAATTATTTTTCGCGACTAAAAAACGAACGTATCGTTAATTTTAAGTTATTTACTAATTACGAACGTTAATCGTCCCGTTTTTGGCGTATACACTAATCGCGTTTAGAAGCAATTTTCACGGTATTTTAACGAAGCGTGTATAAATCTATATATATATATATAAAGAGAGAGAACGAGAAGTAGTTATGCGATCACGTCTCTTTTTGCTTTCCTCGTCGATTATTATTGAAACCGATTTTAATCGCGGCGTACAGAATGTGGGCCGGCAAAATGTCGACGAAATCGCGAAATCCGTGTATTCGGTATTATTCGTTGGTTTGTTTACGCGGCGCGTTCGTTATTCCGATATTACGGCGTCATATTTGTCGATACGTATTTTACGATTAAACGCCGATATTGTCGGCAGATTTGGGCGTATTAAAATATTATTACGAACGACCGTCGGAGTGACGTTCGTGCAGTGATTGATTAGTGCACGTGGGGCAATAACGGATTACTTCCCGAATACCGAAAATTGCCGGCGCGGCGTCCGCGACACGACAGAAATATTCAATCGGAATCAAACGTTCCCGATATTTCGGCCAACCCGAACGTTGATTGTACCACGGTCCCCGTCGGGGAAATCACGCGACGGCCAACGTCGAAACCGTGCGGTTTTGTTTTTCGTCCAACACGCGCGCCCCGAATTCTTCTCGATTTTACTAGAAAATTACCGGGATAAGTTTACATCGTCGCGTAGGTTTTTTCCGAATTTCGTACGTCCGAACGAAATATTCGCCACGCGATAATAATTCGAATTATTCGCGCCACGAATATTTTAACACGAAACATTTTCCACGATTTTACGGCGCGCAGGGCGGCACACGAAAATCGGTTAATTGTTGGGCACGCGAGCTCAAAACCATTAGCCGTCGTCACTGTCCGGCGCTTCAACGTTATTTGAGAAGACGAATAATAGAATTTCCGGTTATAAATTTTCGCGCCCCGCCGCCGGTTCGTATCGCGCCGTTATAATATTTTCGACGAGTAAATATATACTACGCGTGAAACGGGTAACGTTTCGAGTTTTCGAAGGATTGTTTTAAAACGTGTATTGTTATAGTACTATTGTCATCCCGACGAATGGCCTCGGCGTTTTTTTCCCGCGCGCGTTGTGACATACTTACCGGTTTTTTCGACCGTTTTGCCGAACCGTTAACAAATGTATTATTTGACGGCACGAAACGATTCCGCGCGACGAGTTTACAAAAAAAAAAAACAGACAACGTAAAATTAGATATTTTTCGTAATTACTAATCGTACGATTGAATTGTATCCTAAAATATAAATGAACGAACTTATAGAACGTTGACGGCGAATACCGTTAGCTGACCGTAATATGTATTCATTCGCCTATAGGTTATACGAAGAGGCGTTTTTTGTTTTTTCGTATCCAATCGGTATTTTCGTATAGTTAGTACAGTCGACGCGGAGGTTTTCGGTTTTTTATTAACGTGTACGTAAAGTACGAATCGTTTTTTCCACGAGGTCTTTGATAACTTGATATTTCAACGCAAAGGCGTTAATGGCATTTTCTAGTTTCCCAACGTAATTAATCGATGTCTCGAACGTCGTCCGTGATATATTTCTGGGCGTCATATATGTACGTCGACAAGATCCGGCATTAAGTACGAGTTTAATGTTGAAATTACTTAACGCGGCGAATTTTTCGAAATTCTTTTTCGTCTCGATAAACGTCGTTATTGTTTTTCCACGCGTTTACTTCTATGTAACTTTATACACACGCCCGGGTATCGTTTAGTGAAACGTTTTCCGAAGTGTAGGTTACGGAAATTTGCCGGGCGTGATCATTAGTTTTTCGCGTAAACAATTTGTACAGGCGCGTAACTATTTCACGGGCGTCACGTTCCGATAACGTGACGGGCAATATAGAAATATAATAAATATTCATTTCTTTCCACTTTTGCGAATATACGGTCTTTCGATGATACCTTTTTATTTCGTCGTATGATTATAATTTTATACAAACATACGTTAAATGTCTATTACTAGCGACATACGTTTGTTCATTCGAATATGACAACCGTCGCCTGAGTTACTTTTGAACACTTTTATAGTTAAAAAAAGAAATATACGACGCATTTATGATATAATTTTTTAATAAGTTCAAGGAATCGAGAAATCAGTTTTGTTTAAAAATATAATAAACGAGTTTTGGAAAAAAAAACGCGAAATTGATATATATATATATATATATATATATTTTTACACATTTTGTACGTCTTATTGCTCGATTTTTTCGCCTGAACGCGGTCATCGTTCTCGAATCGAGTATAATGGCTTACCATTTTCTCGTTTTATAGATATTTTTTCGTTTATAACGTAATCTTCAGCGGTCGGCGTCCTATCGATTTTTACCGTAAAAGTATATAAACTGTCGTACATCGATAAAGTTCATTGTGCGAGTGCGGGACGATATAGTTTTTTCCGTCGTAGTTTTAGTTCGAAACCGACTTTTGTTCCCCGCGACGTTACGATCGTGTACTTATAAATTAATAATTGAATTCCGAAACGAAAATTTTCGTCCCCCATTACAGTATCGATCGGACGTCGTCATTGTCGTTCGTACAACACAACGTCATCCGAAATCTGTAAAAATAATCGTTTGCCGGACGAGCGTTAAGAAACAATTTGTTTTCGTCGCTTTCAAACTTAAAGTGGCTCTAAAATATAACCGAACGCACATTTACGGCACGTCCGTAGTTCGCCATCTTTTTCCATTTTCGGTACAAAGAATAAAAAATACTCCTCCTGAATGACCGTCAAATTCCGATCGTTTGTCGTACTACTGGTTTTATACATTTTCAACAACGCCGATCACTGTATCCGCGGTAACGATATTTGGCACCGGTAGACGCGGTATTTGTAGTTATCCCGTGTGACCTACAAACAATAAATAATAAATTTTTTTCGTACTTATTGCGCCTCTTTTTAAACGTCTCGTATATAGCGTGGTCCGCAAAGGGGAACGCTTGTCCAATGATACCGTCACAACAGCGGTGGATCGAATAACGATAGTTGATCGGCCGCGGTACTTTTAAATCTCGTATTTTGCAAATACTTGGGTTTAAAATTGCTTATATTAAGACGACGAGTTTGCGTTTAGAAATACGGTAGCGTAATATTTTGCGTAATATATACATATATATATATATTTCGTTTTTCAAAATAAATATTGGTATTCCTCGTGGTTGGTATTTTTTCGAAATTAGTTTTGTTCGATAACAATTATACCTAGCTAGTTCGTATCATCAAAAACAAAAATCAATTTCAAAATCGAGTTTGTTTTCGTGAATATATCCGTCTATCCGTTGAACGCAGAAACGCTCGATAGATTTCAGTTTATTCGATTAGACCATTATTATGATGGAAAAATTGTTTATAAGAGACGAAATTCGAAAATTCTTACGCTTATATTAGAAACGCGTCGAAAATAAACGTTTTTTTTTTATCGGTCCACTTGGACGTGTGGTTTTTAAATGCGTACACGTTTTATCACGCCGTTATTAATACGATATCCATGGTTCAAATAACACAAACATTTCGACATTTCGAGAACGTTTTTTTAAACATGTCGGCGTTTAATCGTTATGAAACGTTGTGAACGTCGACGAGTACTACGTAGTGTCTAAGCGCGTCCGAACATTAATATACGTTTTTGCGCGATTTCGCCGGTAAATTTCGTAATATTTATATTAAGCGAGTAATTATTCTCGCGGAAAGTAACACAAAGTGCGTATACGATTTTTCATTCGTAATGTGTGTATATTTATGTACACGTGCGTTTATTAAACGACGTACTTATATAAAATGAAAGAAAACACGACGGAACGCGATTTCGGGATATCGGCGTTTACCGCGTAAAATAATTTCGATTTAATCCGTTTCGCCGTTACAAACGATCGAGCCCCGATTTTGCCAACAATCCGGCTCTCAGCGATTTTCTACGTACGTAATTCCGTAAGCGCGTATTACGGCGACGACGTTAAAAAAAACAAACACAAACTCGGGGCCCGTTGATCCATCGCGCACACGGTGCCGAAACTTTCGCGGACATAGTAGTCACTCGGGCGACACTCTTGTCATTCTCTATATATATATATATATATATATAGTATATATTACGTACACGAGTTCAGGTAAATCATATTTATTCGTTTAATATCCTTTAAGTTCCCGTTTTCTTCGATACAACTAATCAATTACGCCGGATAATCAAACGTTATTCACGTCGGAATTCGTCGATTTATTATTTTTGCACGAATAGCGGCGTTTCTTTTCATTATTGCAATTTTTAATCGCGTTTATGGATTATTCACGTTACTAATTGAATGTATAAAGAAAAAGTACGCGATTATAACTAAATTTAACGTTTTATACTGTATACATATACTTATGTATACACGCGTACGCGTAACATAATAGAGTAATATTATTATTATAGCGTTGTTTTTGCGGTAGGTAAGAAAAAGTAACTGGTTTTTTTTATAAGTGTATAAAAATTATAGGTACGCGTGATTTCAGTTATACAACCGTCGTTGAACACACGAAATCTGTAACTTTCAACTTTCTAATGAACTATACGCGATTATAATATTTCGGTTTAAGAAATCAAACGGTTATCGGTCGGAAACGATAATATAATAAAAAGTAATAGTCGAAAAACGAAATCGAACGTGTTGGCGCCGTACAATTATTTATAAAAATCCACGTTCTCGGTGTGATAGCGTATTAGGGTGTTTCGTCGTCGATCGTTCAAACATTTGCCTGTAAATTCGACAGCTAATAATAATAAAACGATAAACGCCAACGGCGTGGTACCGAGTTATATACGCCGTTACGTTTCGTCACAAACGTTTATTCGCGAATTGTTTGCGAGTCGAGAAAACGGCGTTTCGAACAAAACGTATATTTATTAACGAAAATTATCGTCATTTTTTAACCGCTACGTACTTACTCGGACGCAATCGTTTCGATATTATAACGGGCGCGGTATTTACGACTACGGTTCACGTTGTTCTCGAGTGTATCGGTGCACTCGTACGCGTACGCTAAGAATCGATCGACAAAATCGCCAGTAATATTACGTGTTCGTGACGACGGTCGTGTGTACGTATACACTTTTAAGCGGTATTGTTCGGAATTTTCGCGTACTCCGAGCTTCCGTTTAACAAATAGATAGCTACAGCGGACGGTGTGGATTGCACGGTGTTGGCAAATTGACGTAAATTCGATAGCAACGTTGAATCATCGTGTACGAAAAGCGTCGGACGAAACTCCGTTTACTGTCGTCCTTTTTATGGGTTTTTCGAAATTCGAACTTCACGCAAAAAACTTTAAATTCGAACTTCACGAAAACGTTACGACAAACGATTTCTGAAACACCGTCCAAATGGTGGTATACGCACGACCTCGTAACACATATTCGGGCCTTAAATAAATATAATAACGATTGTATCGGTTTTGTTCTCTTTTACGAACATTTCCCGGTGGTTTTGTTTTTACGTCTAAGCGAGTAGTTCGTAGATGAAACGGAAAAACTTACAAATTATCGTACCGACTAGATACAATTTACTATCGGAAAGTAACAAATGCCAAACGAAAAATACGCTCGTAGGTAAAACGCGTCGTTGTAAAAACAATACGTTTCAAAATCCTGATGGAAATTGATCGTCTTTATAGGTATAACGTGGACGGGAAATATATATATATTCAATTACGTTCTAGCGTCGTTACAATTATGTAGTTTTCGTTGAACCTAAAATATTTCTTTTTTTTTTTTTTAAACGCGTTTTGTAAGACCAAAAAACGGGCGATCGTAATATTTACGTATCCGACTAGTCAATATTTACATCGCGAAATATTCGTACGAACTTGCGCGTGTATATATACATAAATAATATTCTATAATTTTTTTTTTCGGCGACTATTCGCTAAACGCACGGGGATAACGACGTTACTGTACGTTATTATTATATCGTATCAATATGTACGTGTATAGTTGTGTCGGGGGCTCGACGGGACGTCTAATGCGATTTGCGTGTACTTAATGAGAAATCAGCGTGCTCGTGCGTTTTTTTGTTTAACACGTTTTTTCGTTTGTTTTTATTTTGTCCGCAGGAGGTATGGTCCGAGGTCATGTGGCTTTGTGCATAGCCACGCTTGCGACGGTCGTACGGTCAGGCGCCGCGGGTATTCTCGAATGGGGACGGTCCAACCACATAGAGGTCAACATACCCTGGTTACCGTGTAAGTTTCGGCTCGGGGCCGAATTTCCGTTACCATAGGCGCACACCGCCGTACTACCGGTAGCGCCGTGGTGTACGAGACCGACGGGTCGGATAGAACGTTCGTGGGGGATGTGTTGCGCCCCCGTCGCCCCGTGCAATATAAAATGTTTAAAATCTTTCGCGTCGTACCTCGAACGCTTGGACAATTATTCGGCGGACGTTCGAAATCGTCGGCCGATTCCAGCAAATCGCTTCGATTCGATTTTCCGTTTCGCCATTCAGAAAACCGACATTGGCCGCGGAGTGTTCGGGCGACGTTTAGAACGACGCGTCTAGGAAAAAGCACCCGTTCGACCGCGTTCGGTGGGATAGAATAATTACGGCGATCTCCACACGGCGTACAATAACGTCGCTCTTGTATTATCTGTCGCGGCGGGAACGTTTTATTTCTTCGCGAAATATTTTACACGAGCCTACAACGTAACCGTATCGTGTTTCTATTCCGTTTTTGTCCCCCCGATACCATCGGGCCACGGGCGCTTTGTGGACGAAACATCGTTCGAAACAATTTCCGGAGCTCCATCCGACAGGTCACGCGGGTTTCGTTCGCGTTGGAGTTTTACGTGGTAGCGCGGAAAACGTTTCGAATCGACGAATATCTCCGCCCGAATCCGGCGACCAGTCGCGAGTCCCGCGGTTCGTGCCGAACAATAGATATTGTCGTCGAAAATCGAACAACGAAAACGGAATGGACGTCGGACGCGAGACCATTCGTCGAAATGATTTTCGAGCGCACCCTTCTCACAAACGGCGGCGCAATATCCGTTTTTTAAGGGAGTTATTTTATTCGAACGGAGTCGACCTTTTTCGCGACAATTCAATATCGCGAGTTGTTGTACAGCTCGGGCCGCTGTTGTGTCGGAATTATACCCGGCCAACGAAAAACGTGTATCGCGACGATTTAACGATTTTTGGACAATTTCGTACCCGACGTCATATTCTTTTTGTATCGAAACGTCAAGATTCATTGTGTCGCCGTTTGCGTCTCGAGCCACA
>JAIPRN010001546.1:0-43635 GCA_025469175.1 Geopemphigus sp. TES_GeoC_2020
TTAAGGATGAGTTTATTGTTGAGCGAAACAGGTGGTGGTAATTGTTGTCTGAGAGTAAAAGTTGCGTAAATTGATTTAGATTCGTTTATTTTTATTCCCTACTGCAAGTACCAAGGGGATAGTTTTACGATAATGGAAAAATAATCGCGGTAATGGTTCTATTCGGTGTTTCTTTCAGGCGCCTGTTGTTAACTAAATCCCCTCCCCTACCTCGTGGAAAATCGGAACGATATTAAAATCAATAACTTTACCCCGATATATTTTGGTTCGTAAAATAATGGAATTATATCGAAACACTTTACACGTACGGTTGACAAGACGATTATTTTCTGCGGGTTTGTGTATTATTGTCGGAAATATATCGAACATTTTATACAAATACAAATCACGCGTACTCGTAAAATACCTACGACAACGACTACGTATTATAGTTATTCATTTAGAGCCGACGTAAAGGTAAGGCGGGACAGACAATCTGGGCGGTATAATAATTGGCGCGTATCTATTCTTAAAATATACGGTATATTGGAAAATTTTATAATCGCCGCGATAGGGTAATGTTAAATATTGGACATGAGGGAGGCTCTTCCGACGTGAGTCACTATCGCGTTCTCGTCCATTTTCATTCATACGAATGTGCTGTCGTATACACGCGTTAACAACTTAAAAATTCGACGTAACCGCTTATTAACTATTTAAAGTAAGTAATATCGCTTATGTATGTAATTTGTGTACGATATGTTTAATTGTCACCGATTTTTAATAAATACCTATGTATTTTTATGGCAAACACGCTAAACAATTTTTAATCTAAATACTCCGGTATAAATATTTACATAATTTACTATAATTGTTATCGTTCGTTTCGATATGATTTAAATATTTAATATTTAATTTTAATTATTAAATCTATATATTTTTCGTTTTTAACTTGTCCTTGGGAAGGTAACTAATTGTCAATAATCAAGTATCTCGCGTTATTTTATTTTTTTATTAGAATACCGGTAATTAATATTTTCCGACATAAAATATAACGCACCAAAAAAAGTTATTTGAAATGGGAGGTTTAAATAGAAGTCTTGAGTCATGTAGAATTAAACAAAGTGTGAACGTGTTAACCATGTTTTTAACAAAATATCGAGAAAACAAAGAAACAGAAAGCGAAAGTAATTTGATTCAAAATAATCTATTATTTGTATTCTTAAATTTGTCATTAAAAAACCAAACTTAATCATGAAGTAGTCGAACAAATTAGTCATAATTTTTAAAATACAACGTTCTTCCATAAAAATTGTAAATCTAATAAAAACGATCAATTAGAGATTACGAATGTTTTTATTAAAATGAAAGATATGAAACTTTCCAAAGTTAAACTGAACTATGAAAATAGAAAGTATTTTGGGAACCATTTTTACCATAACCTTTCTATAGGAAAAAATTGGTTAAACAGTGTTAATTTTCTTAAAAACTGTAAAAAATATTTTTTGTTTCTATTGTAAATTATTTGAATGAAATCCAAAATCTAATTTGGCAATTAATGAATTTTCTGATAGGCATATGTCTCTACAGCTCTTTGAACGAAAAAAAACTTCAAATAATTTAAAGGCTTATAGGCCATAGATGGAAATTGAAAAACGATTAAAATTAAATAAAACCGCGGATACAGAAAACCAACTGATTATTAATATGGAAATTGATTACTAAGCAAAAATATTAGATTCTTTGTTATTTATAACATTATTTTTATTTAAAAATAATTTAAAATTTCGAAGGAGTAAATAATACATTTTATACATAAACATTATTTTCAAATCTGGTTGAGCTTTTGGATGAATGTGATGATATAACAAAAGAATTATTACACAAAATACTTTACAAATATTATAGTCGCTCGATTTAAAATAAATTAATCTATCCCACGGATAATAGAGTTTTAAAATATATAATAAAAATTTACCAATAGCAAAATATTACTCTTACTTGACTATACACCAGATGTTAGTCTTAAGCACTATTGTCACCTTCTGTGTGATTTTTTAATATAAAAAATAAAATTACTAATTCAATTCTGAAATCAAAAACATTGATGCCGAGACACATAAAACTGTTTCATTTGTCGTACAATTTACAAATTTCTAATTTTTAATCGCATTAGCTCGATATTTACTTCAAGTAAATCTAGTCAATAAAAGTATGCAAACTAAGGTTTTAAGTTTTAAGTTTTAGTTAGTTTTAAACTAACTAGATTTAATAAATGGTTCTAATTTACTTAAATATATTTTAGAGTTAATGGTTTAGATTCTGAAAAAAGACGTTAGGTAGTAAGGTTAAAACTCGTAAAGCAAAATATTTTATTATACGCAATTTCAAATATTACTGATCATAGAACTCTGATAAATTTAAACGTTAATTTGTTTATACATTAGTGAATATCATGATTACATCGTTGATGGATCATTTTCAAAAGTCAATAATGTTCAATTATAGAGTTATTTTATATAATTTTAAAAGTACACCTAAAAATTAAAACAATTTAATGAAATGTCTGGATCTACAGCCACCTCAAAGATAGAACTGACTTTCATATTGATGATGTTGAATAATTGTGCACTGAAATTCAAAATATTAAACATATTAATGTCATGCTTGGATATTATCTAGGCTTCTAAACGTTTTTCAATATATTTTTTATTTTGAACTTCAAGACATTTTTTTGAATATATTAATTGCATTAAGATTATTATTGACATCACTAGTTACAGTAGCAATTGAAATAAGTGAAAAAAGTTTTTCAACGTTAAAATTACTCGAAACATACTAATAAATGTTCAGATTCATTATAAATTATTTTTATAGAAAACAAAGTAGCCTGAGGAATTGAATTTTCAATTCTTATTAAGAAGTTTGTTCAAAGAAATCAAGAAGCGTTATTAAAATTAAGTTTAATAGTAACTACTTATTTTTTAAACTAATTATACACTCGTTGCTTACTGAGGATTGTGACATGTTTATTAATTATTATTACGTTAAATAATGTTAAACTATTTTAATTGTTTTTTCGTTTAGTAAAATAAATTGTGTTTTATACAATAAAAAAATTTGACGAAAAAAATGTATTTTGAAACCATGATCGTCTTTTATTACCTTTAAAAAGAAGATAACAGTTGAAATATTGACTTAGGGCGCCATTTCATCTTACACTGACCCTAGTTATTGTAGTTATAACTTATTACAATATGATTCATTAGCAAACAATCGAAAACTTATGATATTATATTTATTCACTAATATACACACGTTTATAATATATTATTCAACGTTGTAATGGATGATTTGTAGGATGATTCACAACCATTGGTCAACTATAGCGGTTCGTCATACGAGGACCAAACAAGTTGGACTACGCTTGGCAGCCACCACCAGCAACAGCAGGTCCAACAACATCAGTTCCCTAGCATGAGTGTGAACGTAAGCATGAACATGACCATGCATGGGTACGCTCCTATACACGGAGACACACAATTCGGATGCCAGCCGGTAAATGTTCATAAATTATAGTAATTATATAATAAACGATGTTATATGTGCGTAAATTTTGTCCTTTATTTTTTCACTAATGTAAATATACATTGTTATACTTGCGCCCGTGAAAATTAGAAAAATGTTCAACTGTGGTGTGAAAAGGGACAAGGAGAGAATTATTTTGCCTTACAAAGAGAGTAGTCGATTAAAAAAAAGAATAAAGAACAAATTGTTTTCATATTTGATAATACCCTGTAATGTCAAACAAGAAGGAAATAATCGTCTAATGTGTGCTATGGATTAACTATTAATTGACGTTAAAATAGTTTTAAAAATTAAAACGTTCAAATATAAATTTGTCTTACTGAATATATGTTTTGTCAAAAAATGTTTTGAAATTTTTAGGGTGTTTAAATTATAGCAATATACATAAACAATTTTCAAATATCGTAATTGTTTTAATAAATAGTATTGAAGATAATAGTACCGACGCTTGGTGAAATATATGCATTAATAATATATTTACCACGTTTTGCTACATTTAAAGGTTGGATGGACTTTGCCAACGTCACCGTCTCCAGTTCACCACCATCATGGTCCGGCACACCATCATCAAGGGCTGTTGAGTCCATTGGTATCCATGGGCACCAGTTACCCTTCGACAGCCACTTATTCTTTCACGACCGATTTTCGGTCACAGGATCCGTCCCATCTGCCACTACTGCCATTCTCGTGCAACTTATCAGAAATCAACGAAGAACACCAGATGGATATGAAGCCATGCACTGAAGTTCTAATTCCCGAGAGTAGTGGTGGTGGTGGTGGTGGTGGTGGTGGTGGTAGTGGTGGTAGTGGTATAGGTGTGTTACAGGACTATTCTCCAGTTGAATCGGCGTCAGCCATTGGCGAAGATGGCTGTCATCCAAACTTGTGTCGGATATGTGGTAAGACATACGCGAGGCCCAGTACGCTAAAGACGCATCTGCGCACGCACTCGGGTGAAAAACCATACCGGTGTGACGATTGTAACAAGTCGTTTAGCCAGGCAGCTAATCTAACAGCGCATGTGCGCACCCATTCCGGCGAAAAACCATTTCGGTGTCAAATATGTGATCGCCGGTTTTCGCAGTCATCATCTGTTACAACGCATATGCGTACTCATTCGGGTGAACGGCCATACTGCTGCCGCTTATGCAAGAAGGCGTTCAGTGATTCATCCACACTTACCAAACACTTACGGATACATTCAGGCGAAAAGCCGTACCAATGCAAGGTATGCTTACTCAGGTTCTCACAGTCAGGCAACCTGAACAGGCATATGCGCGTGCACAGCAGCATGAATGGTGCCGACGTGCTTTTGCCGCTGTGACAATGGCAGACCACGACCACCTGCCATTACCACCACCATCACCAATACCCACACCAGTATGATGAGGTGATGCCCGTGCATCACATTGAACACATTGACAATTGTTCTTGGTCCGGCGGTAGCGGAGGTAATAGTGTCGTTAAACCTGAACAACTGTAAACGACATTGCATTTGGTCGTTGTCATCACTATGAAAATCCCAAATCATATAAATATGTTTTATTATAATTTCCCTCCGATACGCATAAATACAAACCAATTGGCAGTGCTTTGATATATATACATCTTTACGAGAGTTGATTTTTAGTACAACATAATACACGAACATCTTCATGGCTCCCATCAAATGTATACACTATTAACAATATAAGTACCTAGGTATAATTATATATAATTTATGAAAATATTTTGTGTACAGCGTGCAAAGTATAAATATCAATCAAAATAACAATTATTTTATTTTTAATTTCGAGTTTACGTAATTGTTCAATAATAATTTGTCACTTGTTTTTCTTCTAAATTTAATATTTATATAAACTATCTACGTAAAAGTTAAAACCAAGTAAAAACTCGGATAATATTATTTAATTTCAAGTACTGTATAATGTAACTGTTTAATACCCAATCTAGAATAAATTCAAATGTTAACCTAAAGACATTTATTTCAGTATTACATTTCAATTTAAATATTTAGTTTTAATTAAAATAATTACCTAGTCATCTAAAATACACTTGTTTTTTTATACGGTTGTCTTTATTTATATATATATATATATATATATATTTAAAAATTGATTATTTTAATAACATAATATTAAGGGTCATTATTAGATTTTATTTTTAAAATATCAAAGTAAATAATAACCACTGGACGTTTACTTGTACTTAAAAACACTGTCTTTTTTGTACAGCAAAAACACAATTATGTACATATGTTATAAAGTAAACATAATTAAAGATGTTTTTCCCTTATAAAAATCATTCATAGTACAAAATATGACCCTAAGACAAAAAAACTAAAAATCTCACTAGAATAATATTTCAATTACAAATTAAAAGTTAGAATTTAAAACTTTTTATACATAATTTAAGTATACTTTGAAATTGCTTACAAATATTTTCTATTTTAAAGTGGTTAATTTAATGTAAACACCATAATCCAATTATTAAAATAGTAAATTCTTAAAATCATTAAGAACTTGCAAATTTATGTGTGTATATCTACATTGTTCTTAATCCTCATCCGTGTTACATTTAAAAAATAGTATTTTTCGGTGTATATTAATTGTATTAACATTGTTATGTTTCTAATAAACCAAATTGTAATTTTAATTATAAAGTAAGTTTTTTTTCATATAGTGTTTAAATCAACAGTTTATATATATTTGTGAGTGTTATTTATGTTTTTTTTTTGTTTTTAAATATGTAAGTATAGTCCAGTGTTGTAAAGTATTTAAAGTAAGTATTAAACGCTCATTTAAATAATTTTATTTAAAACAATTTTACAAATATTTCCCATTAAAATAAATTGGTTGTCAACTGATAATATATAAAGCAGAATAGTTATAATCTTAATCTGAATTTTACCAATTACTTTTCACAGAACTTAACAATATATTAAGTTGACTTAAACGTAAATATTAGTATAATACTATAAATATAGTGAATATTGGTTAAACAAAAATCAAATTTTTATAATTAATGAAAACTTTTATTTGAATAGTATTTTAAATACTTTTTTACGACACTGAAGGATACTTATATTTAGTCAATGTATTATAATATATATTAAATTATGTAACTGTAAATATGGCTGAAAAAGTGAGTAGTAATGGTTTAAAAAATGTGGGCAAACGCATGCTAAAAATGAATTTTTGTTTTTTTATTTCCTTTATATGTATTTACAAAACTTTTATATTGTGATTAATGTATTATAATAATAATAATTATAATAATAAATATAAGATATAAATACATAAAATGTATGAATTTTATGTAAATGCAACAATCTTTGTTTTTATTATATTGCATTGCCAAAACGAGTGGCAAAACAATTTGTTTCACAGAAAGGATAGGTTGGTATATAGGTATATGCATAGGTAGGTAAATTAAAATTCCGATTGTTAGGAAAATAATATATCAATAAAAATGTTTTAAATATTTTGTTTCAAAAAGTATAATTAAATATATATTTACATTTGTAGTATATCTATGTATCTTAATTAGTACTTGTAGTTAAAATGTCTAATTATTAGAAATGTTAAATGTAATCGTAGATCCCAAAAATAACCATTCGTAATAAATATAAACTCAATTTTCACTCAACCGAATTTCGTTTCTTTATTATAATTACTAAAATAATATTTTTAAATATTTTACATTTTGAGCAGTTATTAATTTTAATAAATAATAGCGTTTTGACAATTTCGATAACTAGGTTTCTTATAATTATCGATTATTAACGTGTTTGAGTGCCATTGACAAATGATATAGACATATTAATGATTCATTAATTCTCTAGATTACTCAAGCAAATGTTTCCATTTTCATACTTAACCATTTTATGAAACATTTTTTAAATGGTACATTTGATTCGGTGTTTCGGCTGTTTTTAGGGAAACTAAAGGTTTTTCTAGTGAATAGCATATAATTTACGACGATGTACGATGTACATTATTATTTTATGGAGGAAAGTGGTTATTAGAAAAACCGCGAACTTCGAAACGTCTTTGTCTCGGTGAAAACAATGTACTCAATAAGTTTATTTTCCAATTAAGCGTCGGTGATACGGATTTTGAAACTTATTTTAATTTTTATAATTCAAACGGATTAAAACGACGTATTTGAAATATACCACTATTAGTGAGAATGTGTTAAATGTTCTTGGATTGCTATGCATGGGCATCGGAATTAGTGTCAATAATTTACTTTCAAGACATAACGAATTTGTAAACCTTAAGGTAGGAAGAAACTTTTTTAATAACTTGGGTTTATTTAATGATTATGGACGAATTACGTTTCATACGTTTCAAATATTTTATTGTTACGTTTATTACATTAAGCTTATACGTACGGATATATATACACACACACAATTAAACTTATTACTTTGGTAATAATAATTACCGTAATTTCATCGACCATGCAATGAATTTTTAAAACGAGTAAAAGGTAAATATTTTAATATCTTAGTACGAGAGCGATAATTGTTTTTATGCATTTTGTTGGCCTAAAAAAAGAAAATAACTTTATACAATGAAAAGACCGCGAGTTTCCTTTTTTGGTTGTAGGTGATAAATGGCTTAACCCACAGCTGGGTCAACATCAGACGCCGCGGTAAAACGGTAAATAACAAGCGTTAATAATTACGATACAATATACAAAAATGGTACGGAACTCTTTAATTTTTAATAAATTGAGTTTACACGGATTCCTGTAAGTATTGGTTAGAGATGTGTACTTCTCAAATTAAGTGAACTAATTGGATCGTACATTAAAAATAATTAGTTCCCTTATAAATTACATATTTCCATAGAATATTTCCCTTATAATCGTGTGACGTGCGGTACTTTAAATTGTTACGTCGTTCGTGAACGATTTCATGCCACGGTTTTATCGTCAACCATGGTTTATGTTTATCGGTAGTATTACAATTATCGTCAGGGAGTACTATAAACATATTTAAGTAGCGTTTAAAAAAAATAACGTTCGACTACGCCTTTTTTCGCACGAGATATATACTTAAAATCATTCGAACGTGGGTCAATAAGAGTGAAATTTGAATCGTTACTGACGAAACTATTGAAATAATCGTCGCATGATTTAACAGCAAAAGAAAAAACGGGAGTCGTAATTTTTGGCGGGAAAAGCGTCACGAAAGAAAAACATACATTTGTATTCGTTACGTTATATCGTTATTTGTAACGATACTACAATCGTTCAATATTCAATGGAACAAATATGGGAACCAAACTTCGTTGGTTAGAACTATTAGACGGGACCGATCCTTTTATGCATCGTTTACACGGGAAAGGCGCGCGAATTTCAAATTTGTACGGAACGTACCGATTTTCTTCCATATAACTTAGCGTGAACGTGGCTGTTCCACGTTGATGACCGCGTCCATTAGTTAAAAACACGCGAATAGTCTCCGATTACGGACGGAAGGTTATTTCTTCAACCGCTTAAATTTACAGGCAGTTGTAGGTCCCACGCCTGCCGTTGATCAGTGGTTTTTTGTGTGAACGTATCAACATTGTGTTGTTGGTGTTATCGTGGTCTTACCTCAACCGTCTGCGTTTCACGTAATATCCGAGTACAATCGAACGGTTTGTGTACTATTATTTTCACCAAAATCGATCGTCGATGATCACATTTGATTAACATTAACAAGTTTCGTTGATGTTTTTATCATGCCGATTGAAAAAAAAAAAACGAAAAACATTCGAAAATCGTCGACAAACCGAACCAATCATTTTTATTTTTTTTAATAAAAATTATTCGGAATCAAATTCAAAAAATTGATTTTACTAAAACACAACTCGTTCGAAAGTTTAAAAAAACATTCCGGATATTCATTTCGTGGTGAAAATTGTTGTTTGCCAAAAAACCGACATCAATTATGGACAATTTTAACTCAGATATACGTCTTACAATTTTTTAATTTCACCATGAAAGCAAATTTTTGATCGCTAAAATGGTCCACAATAAATTAATAAAAAAAAAAATTAATTACGAATGTTCAATGTGGTCAGTTTCTTCAAAAAATCGATTTTTAATTTAAGATTTGACATAATCGAATTGACAATTAGTTACCACATACTAAAAAATTCAATTAAGCACCAATGATTAACTGAAAGATTTTTAGAAAAGTAGAAATAAAGCAAAATAAATTTTAAAAAAATTGGAGAAAGAAGCATACAAAGTGGATCACGTGGTATATTTTTTTTATAGAACTGTCAATACAATTCAACTGAATTGAAACAAGCATAACAAATAAACGAAGTAATGGTAATTAAAAGCAAAACTTAAAATATTCTACATTAAATAGTTAACCTGTGCGAGACTATTTAAAATATTACTGGAAGAAATGTGTTGAATATACGGAAATATAACAGAAAAGGAATAAGTGAAACTTGTTTGGAAACTACGATATAGATTATAAACCTCAAAGACGACTTTAGATAGTGACGGATGCACAATACAGTTATGTTGAAATTTAAATTTTGATATTTATTTTGTATATAAATACAACAAAGCGTAGTAACGCGATAGAAAATTTAAAATTGTACGCTTTTACTATATAATATATTTATATATATATTAATGGTTTTGGTTATGTATGTTTGTTTGCGTTCACTTAAGTTTTTAAAAAATGTGTATCAAAACGTAACAAGATTACACATGAAATTATAGTAAAATAAAAAAACACGAAGACTACAGATGATAAATGTAATGAATTTGCACAAATTTCTCAACAGGTTACGTACGTAATGGTTTAGATAACTAATCAGTCATAAAAATGTTCAATATTACATACACATATCTAATACCATAATAATTGGAACAGATATCAATTCAATTAACATACACTTAAGATAATTCTATCCTTTAACACAATGGTTTTACTTTTAGTTTTGATTAATACGAAAATATTATATTTACATCCGTTTGCAACAATTATTGTAATATTCAACATAATTTAATTGTTTTCTCTTCACAACCCAATACACAAATAACAGTTTATTGAAAATGAATAATCAAATCAATTATTTGAATAAAATCTGACCTTGTATAAATATATATAAATGACATAAATAAACACAAATAATATTATTGTTCCATGCAACACTAATATATTGTAATTTCTCAAATAAAATATTAAATGTTACACTTATTTTTATCTTTACAATTTCTAAAAAGAATAGTTAAAATTGTATTAGATAAATTTGTTTTGCTTTTTTAAATATATTTACAAATTTGAGTTTTAAAAAAATTTGGCCCAGCTGAAATATTGCTTGACCGATTTGTAACTTAACAGAAATATATAATTGTATAGTAATAATAAAATTATTCATAATTGTTTTTATCAAATTAAGAATTACATCACCTTTTGTTTCACTTAAAACTAAAACAGAAATTTATTTTGTTACAAAATATGTCGTTTTTATGACAATGTACATGTCAAAAAGCACAAGACGTTAAATGTTTTATCTTATAAAAAGATATAATTTAATCATGTTTTCACACATTTATGCTTTATTTTTTTTTTACAATTGGAACTTAAATTAAATCTAATTACAACACAAAGTAAATCTAAAAAAAAAAAAAAATAATAATTATCTTACTATAAATTTTCTTAAATGAAACTAAACAATTTAAAAGGTATACGAAATAGGTTATTCATCAAAATCATATATACAATATTCAACTTTATTTCTGCATTTCTTGACATTAAAATTTATCAAATTTTTCTATTTATTTCACATATATTTAATATATAATTCTGAATTGTGGTCAATAAAAAAAAGTACAAAATAAAAATAATAAAAAGTTACGTTTTATATAAATTATATATATATATATATATTTTTCCATGTGTTTAATATGTTGATTATTATACCTTATTTATTTTTTTGCACATATATATATATAAACAGTTATTAGTGAGTCTGTTTAAAATATGGATTTATTATGACAATAACTAACTTACAAAAGTTGAAAAATATTTTTTTATTTTCCCTAACCCTGCGCCCAAATGTACGCCTTATATGAACAATAAGGCGTCAATATCTCCGGTTTAATAATAACAGTTAAACACACTTAACAGTTAAAATTACTATACGTAATAATAATAAACACTACTTATTAATTAATGTGATGTTGCTATTTACAATCGTTAAATTTTTTTTTTTTTAATTAAACATTTGTTATATCCTGTAGAAGCCCAAATGCCACTATCTTGTCTCCCATTCATTTATGTTTATCCTATTGCACGGTGAAATTGTTATATTTTACCATTGAAACAATTCAAATAAAACGTTGCGTGTAGTTATTTACAGTATTTTTTTTTTTTTTACACAGTAAATAGCAAATTTAAATAATTATACAGCATTCTTCGAGTTATAATTTTGTTTTCATATAAGGTGATTGCACTTTAAAAATCAGTATTTACGTATTTAATAAATGTCACGAAACCTTGCATTATATAGTTTTTGATTAATTTTGTATTGTCTATTGAGCATTTTAAGACTCAAGGCGTCCAGTTATTTGTTGCTGAAATATATCCATAACATAGGATTATATAAAAGGTTTAGTGTTATTTTTATGTAACAACAAAGAAATATTCAATTAAGATATAATAGATATTAGTTTTACGGGTAGTTATTTGTTTTATAATCCTATTTCAATATTGTAAAGCATAAAAGAGTAAGAGGGAGAGTATAAAAGTGCCTTTTAAACAACAGGCCTATATGTCAGGGATGGACTACTTTGGCTCACATTATTTGTATTGTCACGGTCGTTTTGTCCAGAAGTGTACGGAAGCTGGGTGTTAACAAACTACAAAAAATAAAATAAAAAAAAGATTCAGTATAAAATTTAAAAACAAAATTCCCGAAAGCGTGTAAACAATAAAGTAAAGCGGTCATGGAAATTTTGTTGCCAAGGGCGCAGCAACATTAAAAAAAAAACACGCAATGTATAAACCGAACAAATAACCCAACCCCAGGACGCCTTGAGAAGTTGATTTGTTCAAGTATATAATATAATTATTGTGCAACACACATTGTCTATAAGTAGACAGCGTACCCACCCTTCCTAATAATGCAAAACACTAATAAAAAATTAAGCTATGGACATAATTTTCATTACCAAATATATATTTTTAAATCTTAATACGGAGAATAATTTTTATATCGTATAACATTCATAAATTATTAATTAATAAAACAATACAATTGTTGTTATTAATGCGCTATAAATATTGTCAATTATAAAGGGTGCCAAAACTAGTATAATAAAACCAGAGTAATCGTCAAATATTTAATACATGTTGTGAAAATTAATTAAAGAAACGACCAAAATTAATTTGTTTTTTCTTAATTATGAGAGTATGTTTTAATGATCATTATTTACATAAATGTAACAAAAATATAAATCAATAAATTACTTCCACAAATTTTTTTAGTTTGAAACTTATAAATACGTAATAAAGTATAAAATTTCCAATATGCAAAAAGAAATCAAATATTTTGATTATCAATCTTAGGTATTTATTGATAGTTTTTTTATTAATTCAATTACACTTTAAATAAGTACAATTTTAAAAAAATTATAATATTTACATAAAAATATAAAATGATATGTAAATTTTAATTTATATATAATAAAAACAAAATAAGATGGTCGATTATAAAATTAATTTGTATAAGAATAAATGTAATGTTTAACTTAGGTATAATATAAATTATATAGATGTATAAATTCACACTGTGTGTGTGTGGGTGTATATTTACACACACATTATAAATATATAATAGCTCGAAGAAAAGAAATTGTTAATGAACTTAACTCATTCTTCACCTTTGTCTTTAGTTATTAAGAGTTAAAACCATAATTAAACTACAAATGTTTTTTGAACGGTAAATATAAAATACAACTATGGGTTTATTTTCAAATACTAAAAATAAAATAATAAATATTGTTAATTATGTTAAAAAAAAATATATATACACACGAAATACTTATATTTAAAATATTATTACCAATTATCGTCGTAATATTAAATAATAATAAACATATTGAAGATATTTCAATACTTATTAATAAAATTGATTTAAATATTTTTGTTGGCACCCTTAAATAATTAACATGCGTAGCAACACAATCACAGTATTAGTAAGCAAAATAAATACAAATAGCAACATCAATATTATTAATTATTCTAAAACTGAGTGTTAAGCAACAACAGGTCATTGAATTAGGAGTAGAGTTTCAGAAAACACTGTCTTGGATATTTGTTTTAATAGGAAATATAATAAATAGCCAAGGAACATCGAGTTATACACACTATTAAATTTATACATAACTCCAGTAAAACTGTTAAATCATTTTACATTATTCAAAAATATATTTATGAAAAAATATGTATATTATATGAAAATTAGCAAATTAAAAAACCTCAATGTATATACTAATAATGTAACTGTATATTGTATGCTTTTTCAAGAAAAATACAATTCTGTAAATACGTTAAAAACTAATTTGAACTTGTACACAATAAATCATTATTTAGGTATGTTTTTAATACAATTAATGCAGGTATTAAAATGTATTCTAAAGTAGGTAAAAAAAGATCAGCGAAACATATCTATGCAATAGGCCGGATGAATGGGAGTTAAATATACTCATTGATTACAAAGGAATGAGAGGTGACGGGGCAGATGATGCTCAAGGCACTGAATCAGCCCCACTACTGACAGACGGTAGTGTACTCACTAATGAATGAGGCAGAACTGATGCAGGTGGAGCTGACTGAGAGCTTGGTGGCGCTTGTTGTGAGGGAGGTGGTGGTGCTGACCCAGAACCAGGCACATTGTCATGTGCAGTAGTAGAATGTGCTTGCTGTACTGGTAAAGCTCCCGTGCCAGCTCCCGCATAATATCTAAACCATATAAAATACATAATTAAAGTGTATCGTAAATGATTAATTATTATAAAAAAACAAACCCTCCATTCATAGCATCGGGGTTAGCTGCTGCGGCGGCTGCTGCAGCTACAGCAGCTGCAGACGCAACACTAGCGACTGCTGCTTGATGTGGATAGGTAGTTGGGGCAGGAAAATACTCTTTGTTGACGCAATTACGAAGACATTCGGGTATTCGACCTACAATTGCCCTACGAATTTCACTGGCAGCCATTTCCCTTAGCTCTGTACAACTAGCATCAGAATAAAATGCAGCATGTGGAGTGCATAGTAAATTTGGTGATTCTTTTAGTGGTCCTAAAATTTATTAAATATGTCGATTAAAACAAATATTTAAATAAGTTTATTTTGGTGATACATACCTTGAAGTACATTGAAAGGTTCATTTTCATGAACATCTAAGGCAGCTGCTCTAATACGTCCTTGTTTCAATGCTGTTGCAAGTGCATCATCATCAACTAATCCACCTCGAGCTGTATTTACAAGGAAAGCTCCTAAAAATCCAAATATTAAATTTTGTTGTTAAAAATGACTAATTCTTTTGAAGTATTAAAAAAAGTATTTTTACCTGGCCTCATTTGTTTAATGGTAAACTCATTAATAAGGTGATGATTATGTTCATTCAAAGTACAATGTAACGATACACAATCAGATTGGAACAATAAATCCTACAAATATTTAATTTGAAACCATTAATATAGATCCTATATTTTTTAAATGGTCAACAAAAATTTACTTGTAGAGTATAAACTCGAGTCAAGCCTAAAGACTTTTCAATTCCATCTGGTAAGTAAGGATCATAAAAAATTACGTTAAAGCCAAACGCTTTTGCTCTTAATGCAACTGCTGAGCCAATACGACCTTAAATAAAAAAATATTTTTTATTCATAATGAGAAAATAAATGTTATATTGTGAGTAAATTACCTAAACCAACAATTCCTAAAGTATCCCCTCGAATACGTGCACATCCTTGAGCAGCTTCTCGTACTTGTTCAGGACCAGTAAATTTTTTCCCTTCCCTAACCATTTGAGCTAACCAATAGGTTCTACGGTAAAGGTTCAATATCAAACACAATGTTGTGTCTGCAACTTCTTCTACTCCATAACCTGGCACATTACATACTGCGATACCTAATTCACCGGCAGCCTAAATAAAAAATAATGGAATTGCAATGTGGTATGTAATCTACAGTAATTGTTTGAAAGCCAATATATACATTCTGATATATCCCAATAGTAGATTAAAAGAAAAATGTATAGAAACCTACCTTAACATCAATATTATCTACTCCACTTCCTATTCGTACAATAATTCTGAGAGTTTTAAATTTTTCTAAATCTTCTTTTGTAAGAACAATGGTATGCCACATAAGGGCACCAACAGCTTCATTTAACACCTATAATAAATAATAAAATAAATATTAAAGTAATCGATACACAAAACATATTTACAAAACTGACTTTTTCATGAATTTCTGAAGTAGACTGGGCATCACAAAATGCAACGGTAGCCACATCTTTGAGTATGGGCATTTCTATCGAACAATCTCTACCATCTAACAAGGCAACCAATGGCCTTGTTTGTATCGGTCCATTGGTAATTGGTCCAGCACCAGATCCAGCGCCACGTATAGTAGTGTCAATTCGTGTTCTTTTTGTAATCATTTTCCGTTTGTCCATTACTGGACTACCAACACGTTTGTTTAATCCTTGCGTTTTGACTGTTTGGGTTTCACTAGTGTGCCTAAAAAGTCCAAGTCATACCTGGCAACAAAAAGGGAAGGGGAACCTGTAACAATCCCAAAATATAACATTTAATAACTAAGTCATAAATATCATAAAATAAAACACAAAGAACATTAAAATAAAGTTCTGGTTTTCTTCCATTAATTTATAAAAGATCAGACAGAACGTTTCTTTTAATTTAGAAACTTTTTAAAGTCCTAAGTCTAGAAGCGGGAAGCGAGAAAAAAATTACAAAACTTTATTTGTCGATATCTGGACCATCTAAAAAGCTATAATGTACTTAAAAGTTTCTTTTGAAAGCTTGGAGTTCTGAACAAAACTTAACCAAAAAAAAAAAAAAATAAATAAATAAAAGTTTTCTTTTATTTCATACAACACAGGGTCCAGTAGGAAGAGAGAGGGGTACACAAATACAGCAAACGGTTGAACAACATTTTACTATAGAAACAGCATCACCCCTACCACTTTTCTCACAAGTTCTTTTTACTTTCACAAAATCAATCCACAGGAAATATTAATAATAACTATAGCTACTTGTTCTCGTATAAGTTTATTTGTTTATTTTAATATGTAATTTTTAAACAACAAACAATAAAAATACAAATCAATGTGATTACTAAATTATATTACACAATATTGCAAAAGCATGTTTCATTGACATTGGTCAAATAATTCAGTTATTAATATTCACAGATTAACAATAACGATACCTAACTATATTTATTGTAGCAGTTAAGGTTTCTTTAAACAAAATACACAAGTTAAAACAAATTAGGAGTGGTATATCAGACAAAAAATATTTTCAAACATTGAAAACTTATCTTATTCTTTCCTTTCAGAGTAAGTTTAAGGTAAATTCACTTGGATAGACTATGACTTATTTATTACAAATTATACTGAACTAAATGCAATCAATAATCATAAAATTATAATGTATTATTAATGTTTTATTCACGACATATGAGTATTGGGTAAACACACAATTATAAATCATAAATTGAACTTTAACATAAAAAACAAAAATTATAATATTATTACTTACTATCTATTAATTAATTGTCAATTTCGGAAATATAACTATTAAACTATATTAAGACAATTGTAATTTAATTTTGCTCAACTACTAATTTAAAACGAGTTTTTTTACCCGTAATGCAATATACAATCAGATTAAATTAGTACAAAGCAGTATTCGTGTAAACCAATTCTATGACAATACGACACGCCACTTTCCTATAATTTATGAGTAATCTCCCCTTTCGTATTCATCACAAATCATCATTTGTTGTAATGTTTAATGCAAGTACATAAAAACAAGTGCTTCGAACTAATAATAAAGAAACGTTTACGATCTCTAATCTGGTTCTTAATAATTATATTAAAATTACGGCAATATTGACGTAAGTAACCAAACAAACGCACGTCAGACAACACGTATATAATAATGAATGGAGTGGCGAAACGAATATTTTTTATTCTTAACAGTAAATCGTATGTTTCATTGTTTATTTTTACATATTAGAAATATTCATGATTAAAGCATTTCCACGTTTATTATTATTAAATTATTATCATTATTTTTCAAAACAATATTACGATAATAAATCCCTACCTTTTCTGAGTTCATTGAACACACGTTATAACCACAAAGCGATTACTTCAAAGTTCAAATAGTTTTCTTTCTTCGTTACAATTACAGTCTAAGAAGATAAGGTCGGGACAGGACAATTCCTATTATTGATTGCCATGTAAAATTAGGTCGATTAAATAGGAAATTTTAGCTGGAATTTTATTTAACGCTGTACTGCTAATAGAACAATTTATGCAACACAATATTTTATATTTATTTATTTAATCTAAAAAACAAAAAAGTTTAACAGATCATGCCTATTAACAATGAATAAAATTGGTACTAAAAAGTCCTCTTTAAGCGAATGTATTGAGAAATTTCATTTTTTATGGCTGTGATCACAACTAATGAATATATATTGGAACAGTTACCTAAGATATGACGTGTTAGATTTGTTTTTAAGAGATAAAAAAGTACCTACGTATTGAAAATGAATTAATTTTTCTTAAGACCGATTACGTTTTCCGGGAAACTGTACATCGTAAAGATGTACAGGAAACGTGTAATACGTATTAACGAATTATTTTTTTTTGCGTAACAGATTATTTCGTAAAAAACACGCACATTTAAGAGGAATATAGTGAAGGAGGCGTATACAGAAATTTCAACTCATGTATTACCATAATACATTCATTACCTTATCACTGAATAATGGCAGTAAAATTTTTAGAATTATTATTATTATTTGTTAACATATTTTATAATTTTTCGAAACGTTTAGATTTTAATGACGAATCATAATAAACGCAATGTAGCATAAATTTTAATTCAATAGACATCAAAACATGAATAACAAAATAGAATACACATAATTATATCGATGATAATGGTTGAATAAGTTATAAATTATAATCATAAACACCATATGTTATTGAGCGGACAAATTGAGTTCATCCGTAACAATAAATAGACAGTTAAAAAGATGATTTAGCATAATATAACGACAATACACCGTATTTTATACGCTTGTTGTATTTAAACTAATATTTATCGAAGCGTTTAAGCGTACTTTAAACTGAAATATTGCAAACAAAAATTATTTATTGTATTCGAATTTATGCTGTGTGAAATGTAATAGTTAATTCGCTTTTTGAACGCACTTTATAATAATTATTTGAGAGATATATATAATGCGTAATTTTATCAAGCTCCTATGTTCTGGACAAAATGATAAAAGTTACGGATCGAAAACGTTGTCTGTGAATAACGTATTTATTATGAAGGAAATTGTTATGTAAAAACAAGGAAAAACCGGCAAAGGAAAAGCGTCATAAAAATAATTCCTTTCGGTCGACCCCACCGCTACCATTCGCTTTATATACATGAAGTAGAGGGAAAACTTATTTTTAAACTACTTAAAAAGCTTAAAAATGGCGGATTCGGAGCGGGGATATTACAAATAATATAAATTAGTTTCGCCAACAAAGTTATACAAAACAAGCATCGGGGCAAGTTGTTTGGACAAAGCTCAGTGGATCCCGAAAAGTTTCAGATGCGCGCGCGTGCATGGGAAAAGTTGATCGGAATGAACTTTGGCACAACTACCGTCGACATCGCAAAGTTAACGGCAGGTTAACTTCCCCCACCTCCTCCCACTTAACCATAATAGTTAAAAGTTTACTTTTAAAACTGTCAAAAAAAAATGTGTGTGTATATATATAAAAAACCAAATATGAAACAAAAGCAGAGATCGTCAAACAAGACGACGAATTTTACAACAAAATGGGCCGGAGAATGGAATGATAGGATAGAGTAGGAAATGAAAATAAGTTTAAATAAAGTGAGTGAGTCCGGTCTTAAATAAAACTTCCGAAGTTCGGTGGTGGTGGCGCGGCGGGCCCTCGGAAAGTTTTACGTCGTTCTATATTTTATGAGCCTCTTATTACTGGCAAAACTTCTATCTGAAAAGTTAACTCATAACCCCTCAGCCACTGCCCACCACGCACGCATGCAAGCCGGTGTTCGTCGCCAACTTTGATATTAAATACAATTAAATCGACTTAAGGTTCGGTTTGGACGGTTAAAAATTTCAAAGAAAAAATTATTACGAAAAAAGGCAGAGAATTATGGCAATAAACCCCAACTTATAGTAGACAAAAAAACCACCACATTTTTTTCTCATTTACACTTTATCGCCAATTATTGGTTAGCGTTGTGGCGTTATAACTGTTCAAATGGTTTAAATAAAACCGTTCAAAATGTTATTATTATCTGAAAACAAAATTGAGAGCGAAACGATACTTTTTTGTTATACGAAATTATTTTTTATATAACACTCATGGTAAGATTATTCACATTGATAGTTAACATATTTTAATAGGTATATTATATAAAAAAATTATATTTTTAATTTAATACAATAAATTATTTATCGAAGTTTGTTATTGTTTATTATCAGAATTGTATAATATAGGTATAAGCAATAAACTAAAATAGATAAATTATATTATATAAGAATAACCTAATAAATTGATATAGGTCATTTAAAGTGCAAAATCCAATACACAGTATTTAGCGAATAAGTACGAATAAAATTATCTTTAAAGCTATACACATCAATAAAGGCTTTAATTCAACTTTATTACTTTGGAATGACTTTCAAATAAAACAAAAAAATTTAATTTAACTCATTATCTGTAATATCAAAAAATAGATTATATACATAAATACATTATTTCTATAAAGAAATTCTATACAAAATATAATATTGGCAACGTATAAACGGGGTTATTTTTTAAAATAATTAGTAACAATACAATAAGTTAACATTATGTATTATCTAATGTCTAGTGCGACAAATAGTACCTTATTTAATTTAAGGTTTAAATATTTATTATTTATAATGGTTATATATATTATAATTCTAATCCCATTACTTAAAACCCCATTTATACACTGAATTTATTACATCTATACATTATTTCATTGATACAGAGAATAAATAATAACGCAAGGTTTTCTTATCAACGTATGTTAAACGGATTTGTTTTCAAAGTATAAAAAGTATTTTTTTATTTTACTCGTTTCAAAATAGAAAATAAATATAATTTTTCGGCACAAATGTTTTTAATAATTTTTATACATTATAATTTACAATCGCTTTTTGTCCACTTTTATTTTTTGTAGTTTTGCGCGGAAGACGATAACCCAACTTTTGTGTTTAATGAATATGGAAAAGAATTAGATTATACAGCAAGATCAAAAATTCATGATGCAAAAATGATAGTTGTTAACATGATTTTTCGATCATTCTGTAGATATTATAAAACGTCAAAATGGCGTATATATATATATAATAGATACGTGCGTGTGGATATGTCAGCCATTCTTTGTGCTGTTGTATTAGATTTTATTTATTGGCGAAGCTTTAGTTTCGTTTCATTTTTTTCATATTCATTGTCCTCAAATCGCTGTGAAACGTTTATTTATAACCATTACTATAAGATGAAGAGTTTAAATAATATTTTCCTTTTGAACACGCCTTTTTTTCAAATTAGTTAGTTTTTTAGTTTTAAAGTTGGATAACGAACACAAAACGGCATTTAAACTACAATGTTGCGTAACCAAATCACTTGTGTAAAAAATGATATCAGCTAATCACGAACGCACTCGGCAGCAACCAACAAGAGATGTTTGTGTACCATCCTGCCAATGATAATGAACATTTCACTACAATAAAATACAAACCGTGTATATACATCGATATTATTGTTTCAGTGATACAAATTGACGTAAAATGACGTCAATGAGTGCGAGAGGTATGCACACACCATGCATGTGATTAATGGCGGAATAAAAAATAGCTTCAAGAGTTGATCATATGAAATGACAACCGTAAAGCGTTATTTGGAGATCGTCAGAGACGCGCGATAAGTTTAAATACGGTGCAAGCGGTATATACACGATAAGTTGGTCAGAGAACGACTGTGTAATAATTTCCTAATACTATATCGAAACAATTATATATTAATTAAACGAAAAGCGTACGGCGGTATAATATTATTTGTAATGTGCTGAATTCAAAGTTTAAAAACTTTTGTGTAACAGCCGCCGAGCATAAATACGTTATTCATATATTATATACATATATACTACACGGGGTGACGCGGTAGTATTTTACTACCGTCGACTATATATGACGTTTATTTCTGACTATGAATTACTTGATTAGAGCGAGCATTGCCGGAAGAAACGCCACGTAACAATAATTATTATTCCACGAGAACACACACGCCTTTGTAAATAATAAATAACAAAATAAACAAGCGCGTTTTCTTTTCTTTCGTCATTTCGTATTTACACAATTTACTCGTTGTACCATTAGAACGTTTGAAACATAACGGCCGCCGCCGTAATTGTACAATAAATTTACCGTTATCGAAAAAAAACGCGTATTTGATAATTATTATGACTTAACGATAGTATAAGAAAGTGTTAGTCTCATCGAAACTTGCGGGTTACAACATGCGTAATTCGTGACACAGAACATTTAGTGGCAATTTTACGCCGAAAATAAAACGGAGGTGTGGGCAATTATCGGCTGGAGTAGTTTATCAGAGTGAGAACGCAGCCCTATGGAACGGCGGCAGCGTCGTTGTCGTTGTCGACGACGACGACAATGGGGCGGAAAACACCACAGGAGAAAGTGTGGAAGAGGAACGGCCGGTCGGTCGACTGCCGGTAATAACGCCATCGATTTTTCCCGAATATAGCCGCTCTGATGCTCTCTCTAACCGTTATACATATATTCTATAATAGTACCGCCACTACTGTTACAATAAGAGCGACGGGAATGCCCAAAAGGAAGCTGGTGGTTACACCGCCGCATCACATAATGAAACACTACGTCGTCGGACTTTTCCGCGCGTGTGATGACGATCAGACAACAGCTATAACGACGATGACGACGAACCCCGCGTACCGTCTCCCCCGTCCCATCATGACACAAAAGCGTAACACCACGCTTTGTGGATGAGGCATGAACCCGTACCCGTGGCGGTAGTTGCCGTCAGTGGTCGTTTAATGACATCGTCATCATTTTCTACGTCTAAAATCATCACACATCTCGTTGTTGTCGTCGCCCTCTTTTTCTTTCAATCATTATCAACTGCTGCTTCTTCCCGAATCGTACTATTATTGACAAAAAGTCGAAATTAGTTAAAAAACCGTCGCTGAATCTTTAAATATGTTATTATATTAATAAATAATAAGTTGGAACGTTTCAATAACAATCATCAGCCAATCATATAAAACACAATTTTGTAATCGATTATTTTTTTTATAAAAATATAAACGTATATACAAGGTTAACATGTCAAATTTATAATTATTTACCACTATTTACTAATAGTCATTTTTTTAATGTATTCCAGGTATAAATAAATTTCGCAATGCTAATTTATCGTATTTAGATAACAGCCGATTAAACTTTTTATTTATAGTTTTGATCGATAAATCATTCAATATACAAATGTTTTCATTTTATCGAGTCATTTACTAAAACCCTAAATAATTAACGAGTGTAAAAATTGTAAACAGTACAAACGATAGTAAGTACTTTGATTTCAATAAGCTAATCATAAAGTGTACGAATAAAATATAATCTCATCACCATATACGAAACAGATATTTTAATTCACCTCACATTCGTCGTTTTCACAAAATTATTAAAATACCCATACGTAAATATTGCATAAAATAACTAGATCAAGTTCAGAAAGTAATAATATTAGATATTATAATCACGATTATACGAACGAGACTACAATTCATCATTAATTTATCTTCAATAATTATTATAAAAAGTACTAATATTTAGTTTAAGAACTTGAACTTAATGCATATTAAGATGTAGATAATAATAATTATTAAATAAATAATATGTGTATATATAATACAACCAAATTTCTTTATATTTATCAAAGGAAATATATACGTTTTATTTTTTTATGATAAAATAACGTAGATAATTTGACTGTAATGTAATTATATATTGATTCTATAGATTTAAAAAAAAGTAATATGATAGACACTCATGTTTAACAAAATATAGTAAAATTGTAATTAGACAACGAAAATTATCATACATAAAAGAATTCAATCATTATAAACTAATTTAATTCTTTTTACAGTTATAATATTATAAAGAAATATAAATTATAGTATTTAGGATAAATTCATAGACATACAGTTAAAACATTAAACACTTGTAAATTATCTTAAACAAACGATTTATTTGAAATAGAATCTGATCATATTAAATGTAATTGAATATTATTTTTAGTAATAAAAAAGAACTCATATATTGGTCTTAAAAATATAAAATTACACTTGTTTGTACAAAGTAGATCATATTTAGAAATTTGTTTTTTAATATAAATCAAATAATATTCATCATGAATTTACTATGAAAATACTCTTAAACAAATAATCTAAAAATGTCAGTGCAATCGTACTACGTATCAAATTAAAATTTCATAATCATTTTAAAAATGGAGTGCAATTTGGTAATTTGTAGTTAATATATTACGTTATAAATTTAAAATGTTACAGAATTAGTTTACCTTTTTAAAAAAACGTGAAATCATTAAGAAAATTTAAAAGTCGAAATATTAAATATTAAATATTGAAATTTTATAATATAAATATTATATATCTATAGAAGTATACATAAATATTAGGTTAATTAATATAATATAATTAAACACAATTAATTCATATAAAACGTCAAATAAAGAACGTATTTAAACATTATTTATATATTAAAAATGTAAACAAAAATGTTAACGTATTATGTTAATATTATTAAGTCACATCCTATCCATTACTGATAACATATAACAGGTTACTACTATACACTCGGCAATTAAATTGTAAAGTCGCAATTTTTGGCATCATGAAGGCACATCATGGATTCTTGCCATAACTATATTTATATTTTACGAACAATGTTTAGATACCGAAATAAAGTTTCTCGTTTATAAAGAGACGATTTAAACCGAATGGGTTGGGTTAGGCAACATTCGGAAATATCAATGAAAGCGTGTACGAAATATTAACATACTTTTTAGTTCTATCGCATCTAAATAATTTATATAAAACGTCTGAAAATAAATTTAATATGTACACGGAACAAGAATAATACAAACAATATTACACAAATAATCGACGATTAGATAAGCTAGTGGTTAATATTTTAAGGTTTGATGACAATCAAAATAACAAATAAATAAGATGTCCGTAAATTAAATACAATTAATTTGGGAATAGAGAAAATTAATTCGTCAAATGTTATTATACGATTCTGTATAAATGGGAGACCGATATAGTGATGATATCTACTTAAAAGGGATAATAATATTAGACAATATGGCAATAATCGGATATCAGTAGCTTTAGGGGGCGGGAAAATTTGTGCTAATAATATCGTCGCAACAGCATTCAAGCATTTAACTGCCTTCCTCTCACGTATATATAGACAAATACTTTCCGGGAAACTTGTTAAGCAATCGATCGTTTACGAGGTGATACTTGGTGTACGGTAAAAGGAACAAATGTAGTCCTAGATAAAAATTGCAAAAAATATCGGTTTCAAAGATTTACTTCGCCTACAGCCAAAAATAACATGTACTCTCTATCGCCGAAGCCACAGACTACACTAACTGAGCAGTGGCAAATCAATATAAGTTATATTTTGGTTTTTTATTGTGTGTTGTACCTATGTGTGTAACTCATCGTCAATGCAATCACCAAGGACTGACAGATACACATACATGCCAACTGAAAAGTAAAGCTTCTCCTTACACAAAATCACCATAATTCGCATTAAAAGATTTCTAAATGAATTTAACGACAATGAAGGTCTGTTAGAATGTTGGCAACTCGTGTCTGTTGCACAAACACAAAAACACATGCGCGAGGCGATTCCTGTAACGCTGGAAAAAAAGTCGAAACTCATCAAGTATTCATCAATGAAATAAATGAAAAAAACAAGCACACGGGTAGCTCCTACACAAATAATTAATTGGGTTCTAACGAAAAATCGATGACACATCACAACACATTATTTTTCTTATATAGTAAGTAAGCCTCATACAGCGTTAATATTTTTGGGTTAACTACAAATAGGTATAGTATTATTGCTTTCAATTGGTACTTACAATACAATAAATTTGTTTGTTTAAAAAAGTTACATATTTTCGAAAAATATTAATTTTTTTATATTATGATTAATTAATTTTGTTATCTAATTAAATGTTGATGTAGAGATTAAAGAAAAAAATTATAACTGACTTATTATTAGGTCACAATTTACATTTAAATTGTTCAGTTACTTTTTTCTTTTACATATGTAAATTATACTCTGTAACCAATATCATTTTAAGTATAACTCGTATATTTCTATTGTTTATTAAACTAAAATACTATTAGTATAAAATGATAGAATATTATTACGTTAAACACATAAACAAGTTAATAGTTATTGGATCTCTTGAAAATAATGCAACGCTAAACAAGTACTTTGAATACATGTTTACCGAGAATCCGAAACATACTGCATGATGTTGCCAAAACACACAAATAACAGAATATATATATAATACTAATATAGCAATATAAAATACCGTTTTTGTAGAATTTACCAAGGTGTAACTATCTAATTTTGTGCAAAAACTAGATTTGACACGTAAATATCAAGAAATAAATTACTCTATAGGACAAACAATAATGAAATACATTGTGTGTACCTTTCTCATTCACATTAAAATGTATGTCATTAAAAAAACAAATGAACAAAACTATAAACTTTTATCAATTATAATTAGGATAGAACGTTTACCTACAAAAAAATTAAATAGAAATTTGAAATTGTGACAAACCCAATATTAACCAAACACAACAAACAAACGTCGCAATAACCCTTAATGAAAATGCGTATATGGTGTATTGGCACGAATCATGGAGTTTAGACAATGATGACATTCAAATCTAAAATAATTAGCAGTGTAAAATGCAATACTAATATTAAAACCCCGTGTTAATAATTCTTTATTCTATATAATATTTCATGAAACGGGTAAATGAAAACTAGTTTACCAATGCGCATGCACTCGTCTACGTATATATAAAATTATACAAACACAAGGATGAGACGACTAGAATATGTAATTATGTAATTGTAAAATAAAACTGGAAAACACAGTGAATATTCACGTATTCCGTCAAGCGGCAAATTATATTCCCGTTATATTAAAAAAAGGAATCGTATGACATAGGCAAAAAAGTATACTAATAAGGAAAGGTACTGAGTTAATACGAATTCCTTAACTACAGTAGAGATAAACAAATGTTCCTCCAATGAGGTCAAATATGAAAATAGTCAGAATTATTTGCTTTAAACAAACTATATGAGATAAGCAGTAGATATTAAGCACTTTTTATTTAACCAACGAGCTTTTAACAATATTATATTTAATTTTCAACAATATTAATTAGATTTGTAATGTCCTAATGAAACAGATAATATACTTAGGTCTCACCATATTTTATTCAAATTAATGTTCTGAACTATCTTTTACGAGTTTAACTAACTTTACGAGACGGTAATGGATTGCATATACTACAGCGGGTAAGTGGATACAACAGATAATTACTAATTTGTAATTGAACGTGTATGAGACAAGGTTTACAATATTATAATGTTAAAGTATTATGTACACGCACACAAAACAACATTCCAAATGCTACATTAAACATACGACACGGTATAATGTTAACAAAGTTTACAAAAATAAAAAAATAGTTAATATTAAATCCAAATCGTATGATTTTTACGCAACACGAATATGCGTTTTTTATTACAATAAAATATAATAAACCCTCGATTAATAAACTCAATCGAGGTATTTTACACAAAAAAAAAAAATACAGGAAACTAGTTAAATTTTTGTTGAACACTTGAAAATGTGACTATTTTGTTCCTCTCATAAGCCAATAATAGCCGTCGCCCTTCGTCCCTCTAGCATCGTAGTAACAACGCAGGTTTCTTGAGTACGATCACCAAACGTCGATAGGACCGGCATGAACCGTTATAATAAGACGTTAAACATTACGCGTGGATATCGAATGCACAACAGGGCGGTGGCGGTGATGAAGGAGAGGCGGGGTACGGAGCGAGTATAGTGTGTTGTTTGTCGATTTGACAGTATTGCCACTGCAGCGAACGACATTTTACTTCCGAGAGTGGTCTATAGGTTTATAAGCGAGGAACGTCCGGCAGGTTTCAAGGGGGGGTCGTGTGCTGAATCGACACGTTTCGAATTAGACAACGTTCACACCGACAACATACATTGGTAAATTTATAATATACATTATGCTCCGAAAAAATCCATAATCAAACGTTTCGTAAAAAAACACAAATTACGTATTGAGAAATGTTTTAATTTTTAAAATCAATATTGGTATTGATGAAAAAAATTTAATGTATACACCTATAAAAATTATATTCGCCGATTAAATATTTTTTAAATGTAATAAACTATTAATTGCCTACTATTATGGGGATTTTTATTTAAGAGGTGGTTGTAAGATAAACGGAATAATTATAATAGGTAATTTTTTTAAATGTCTTGTTATTTTTATATAAGTATACATTTATATCTCATTCACTATTATAAATACATTTCACCCAATCTTCCTCCGTTATGTTGGTAACGAAATGATTTAATAAAATATACTTTTTTTAAAATTAGCAACGCGGTGCGTTATTGTTAAATAACTACACTACAGTAATAACATCAATGTACCAAGTACCACCAACGGACAACGCCGGAGACAGGGCATGCCGTGTCCAACACATTCAATATTCATACCGGCACGAACAACCGGTTTATATTATTCTTTCTCATCTTCTCACCGGTTTAGGGTCAAGAGGCGCGCCGAGACCTTTTTTCCACTACTTATTATCGAACCACCCGATCGCAAAGTATTCTCATCGGATTTCTATTATCATATGTGCAGTCATATTATTATTATCATTATTACTATTGTTAACATTGTGTGTTCGGCAGTTAAAAAAATAAAACAAGGCCGGGGTTTTTGGCATGAAAAACGCCTGGTGAATGCTTTCACCATTAAACAACGTACAGATTGTGGGCGACAGCGATATGATATGGTTGAGAAACGGTTATCTCAGAGCAGGATTTCCAAACGTGAAAGTCAAATTTGCAAACGTTCCTAAATCAAATGTTACGATCGGAAAGTTTCATTTTGATATATCGTCATACTATAATATAATAAATCACATATTTTAATATTTGGTATCATAATTTTATACTGTACAAGTATTCTATACAATAATATATCATATTTATTTATCGCGTACTAATGCCATTATAAGCGTGTGTATATATAATTGTTACTATAATTTCCAAATAAACCACGAGAAATTTGAGCATCGAACTAGAAGTCATTAATAAATTTACAAATCAAATTGTATTTTGAAACTAGGCCAATGATCTAATGGTACATCACTTAATTAACTCTAATTATCATATGTACCAATTAATTTAAGAACTAGACAATATGTGATCTACCATTTTTTTCAAAATCTTTAACATTCACTTTACTTTTCTTCATTTTTATATTAAAAATTCTTTTCGCTATATTTTATCAAGTATTAGGACAGTTATAGAAATAAAAGAAATTACTTATAAGTATACAGACAATTTATAGATCGTTATATTTTTTAATCCTATATTGGATCACTGTTATAGTGATGAGATTATATTTTTTATTACCTTGTCAAATTAATTTTGTTGATTATATTTTGTTATAAACATCAATTCGTCATATAACATTTAGAATCAAAAAATTATTTGTATTAAAAATTATAAAAATATTTACCAAACCAGGTTACAATAAACTATATTACCTAAATACTACAATTATGATATTAATTTAAAATTTATTTCAAAGCTAATATATAGGAGTGAGTCAATAATAAATCATAATTATATTTAAATACAACATTTTATAAACAGAAATATGTTTCTTTTATTTATTTTAACAAGTTACTTATTCATTATCGAATAGTTTATAACTTATAATTTAAAAAATTAATATTATAAAATAAGATACTTTCTTTGTAATAAATCATACTTAGGTAAACAAATGAGAACACTTTGTTGGGGGTACATTATTAAATTAAAAACGTATTGACTAATTTTGCAGGAATAAAACTTAAAAATTGTCTTTTTTATAACAAACATAAAATTACAAGTTACAACTTATTGGGTAATAGGTAGTTATTTTTTATCACATATAGATTAATAATCATTTTCAGTCTTTGTTACGTATATCAGTCATTTTTATTCACTGCTGCAATTCATCACTTAGCACGTTGAACTTCAGCACTTGTCAAGGTTGATACACATAATTAGAATCTATTGCTACATTACTTCACTATTAATGCATTGCACACACTTGCATGATATATTTGGTTGATGATTACTATACAAAGGAGATATAGGTTGAACAAGTGACCCAATAACTTTTGAAGAATTAAGGAAGTTTGGTGTTAGAAAATAATTTTCATTTGACAATATATGTGAAGATGTAGCCATATACCAGGAATGCATCATATTTTCATTATTCATTGAATTCAAAGAAAGATCAGGTAGCTGTTGGTATTGATTCACATAATAGGAAGGAAATACTTCTTCAGCCATTATGACATGAGGTGTTTGTTTATGAATAAAGTCCGTATTATTAAATTGAATAAGAGTTTCACATTGTTCATTTGATTGAGAAATACATTTATTTTCGTCAATTGTGGTTGAAAAAATTTGATTAACTTGTATATGACTGTCCATTTCTTTTGCATTATCTTCAACCGACATTAATTTCAATTGATTAAATTGTACATCAAGTTTTTGAGCCAAATTTTTAACATACACTTCCACTGGTTCATTTTTCCCACGAATATGTTGAATGTAACAATGATATTCCTGGTTACCAATTAAAACCATACACTTACTGCCTTCCTTAAACTCAAAATTGTTACATTTGCCATAAAATTTTTCTTTTTTGTTATTTAACCAAATATCATACTCTGTATTTCTGTATAAATTAGGTGCCAAAGCCTTCGCCACTTTAAAAGGAAATGGAGTAATACCAAGTTGAAGTAGCTGTTTCATGTTTGTACAAGTAGCTCTCTTTTCCAAACTAGCCTGGTCAGTTACCTTCAATGATACAAAGTTTCTGTCAAATAACATTCTCTTAACAGCAAACTGTACATCAGATAGTTCAAAAACGTGGTTATATAACATTTCATATACAATTGCTTGACAAATTGAAATATTCATCACAAATTCTTCAATAAATAATATATCGTATGTACCTTCATGATTAAGACACAGATTCAAAGTTTTGAGTGAGTTTGGAGTTTTAATATGAAGAGGCATAAAAAGGCGTTCAACTAAATAAAATACAAAACTAATATTGTACACTTTAGCAGCAATGCGCATATCTAACAATTCACCATCTATTTTTATATCTGTAATTTTCTTTGTGTAATTATAGACAGACATATGAGACATCTGATTAAATTCTTTAGTTTGTAGGTTAGCATATTGTAAAAGATGTTGTCTGACATTTATATGAAAACTTTGGGTGAGAAACACACATTGCGAAATACATCTGAATAAACTATTACCATCTTTAGGTACAATATGCCTTATTAATCCAATTGATTCTAATAATTCGTCAATTTTTTGAACCGGGGTCTGTTTAATTTTGCTTTTGTTTCTTATGGAGAGTGTCAACATTTTGCCAACCAATTCCTAAAAAAATACACAAAAATTTAAAAAAAAACATTTAAAGAAATATTAAACGCACTAAAAATTAATCATAGTTTGTCTTCTGTCCAATAAATGTATGACAATTTTATTTAATTGTGCGTTTAATATATTAAATGTTTTTTTTTATCGTTTTGTATATTTTTTATAAAATAATATTCTGTTTTATAATAAAAATATTTATGACTTCAAACTATCTACTTAATTTTTAGTGCGTTATTATAATCTTATTATTATTATAAACACAAAGAAGTACAAACACTAGATATGTTGAAAATATTTTAATAAATTCTAAATCAATCAAATTATTTATTTGCATCTAATAAATTTTTGATGTAGTAAATAATAACAATATTATTACTTATTTGATGAAGAGTATGATATTGGATTTGTAAAGTTAAAAATAAAGAGAATTATATAGGTATTTGTGTAATTTCTAATTATTGCAAATTTGTCAATATATTTTTTCTAATCAACGTAATAAACTTCATTTAAGAATAAAAATTACAAACAATAAGACTATATTTATTATATACATCTAAGGGGATGTAAAACAATTAAAAATATAATACTAAATGTTAGCTCATGGTCGAAAGTTTAAATGGTCTTGTTTCATAATCTATATTGTAAATATTAATTTTTAAAAAATAAACTTGTATGTTAAAATAGGTCAATTATTACAGGTAAATATATTAACTGTATATTATGGCAGCGCTGTACAATATTTCACTAATTTTAATATTCAAGACAGTTGTTATCTGAAAATTAATTTGATATTTTAAAGGCATTAATTAATTTCCACTTCAATTATTAATTTGCAACGAATATCAAACTTCTTGAAGTACTATTTATACTAACATTATTGAATTAAAAAAACTGAAATGCCATATCATGTTTATTAAATAAACAATGATACAACATTTGATCCACAATTATATATTCTTTTACTATCTAGCTTGTTGCCTCATTTTCCTGATGATTTTTTTAAATATTCTTCCTAAATACTTCATTAAAAAGAACACACATATAATATTTCACCCTTCTAGGAGGAAATTAATTATTGTTATAAATAATAGTCAATTTTGAATCGCATTACAATATACATACGTGATATCTATAAATTAAAGAACTTATACGTATCATGTAACATACATAGGTTAACAGACCATATATTGTACTATTACCGAAATATAATAACACGAAAAATAGAAATAAAGAACGTGTAAAAATGTTCGATTTTCTTAAAATCAATAGATAATTCCAGTGGCACAAGAGCATATAAAACCTCCGTGCACATACATAACAGCACTGTTGTGACGAAAAACAAAAGAATGATTAATGTAAACCGCGAAAAGGGGATAATAAGCGGCGGTGATGTACACGCGGATGAGCACATGGCCACGACATAAATAGCAACATTATGACGTTTACATAGATATTATTATAAAATTGAAACTTTTCGAACGTTTACGTTTTTAAACAAAAATGCTAACTCCTACTAGAAACAAAATATGAATAACGAAAAAAGGAAATTGTAACGAAATGGTACGAACGATTTTAAATAATCGGCGACAATAATATACAGCAGCAGCTGGTGGTAAAAACACGATCAACTGTTTTAGTACGTATTTATTACATCGGCTCGGAATGGCCGCGAAGGCGGAAGAGGAGCGTCGAGAGAGCAGCTGCTTCTCGCGCGCGCATTTTCGTCAATATTATATATATATTTAAAATATTATGTTTGAATTCTCGGAGCAGCAGCGTTGTTAAACGACTACCGCAGCGACCAATCGCGAAACGTACAACACAAGCTATTGCTCGCCACGCCAAACTCCGTTGTTTCGTTAAATTACCGATTTATTGTACACACCGCCACCACACGACCCGCGCACTTAACGACGACAGTTCAACACCACTACCACTACCACCACACACACACGTCGCTTAACGAAATAGTCGGCTATACGAGTTTCGTGCAATGAGATCGGCCTCGTTATGGCCGACTGACGGCGTTGGTCCTCTTTGTATACGTGTGCCACGCGGATCGCGCGCGGTGTGTACCTGTGTAAGTGTGTGTACCTATATGTATATATATAAGTAGACACGTGTGCGTTTGTGAGTGAGTGAGTGAGCGCGCGCTTAGTAAGCATGTGTACGTGCGAGGTTCACGATATATTACTAAACAGGTTCATATTACCAACGACGGCCGCCGCTCTGGGCAATGAAATTTTTAATAGCGTACCCACACAACCACATTGAAGAAGAAATCGATGTCGTGATTTTTGCTTTGTCAGCATAATACAAAAGTTTCTTCAATACACTCTCCAACACGAGCGACATTCACAACTATTTTATGGGCGTATATTTTATGGTATCCGCACTTCCCCACCACGACTTATACAAACTACTAGTTTATAAATACTAATTATTTGTATTCATAACGGTATTATTTTATTAACGATTATACTTTAAAAAATAAAAACTTCCGAATGTTTATATTTTTTTACCTTTCTCCGCGAACTATTGAATGTTTCAAGACTAATCGCAGAAAACTACAATATTCCAGCGAGCGGGAAAAATACGTTTTTGTAATGCAAATCACCCATTTTGTTCAAAATAGGGTAATTTTGAAAGTATACCGTTATATTTTATTATTGACAGATGTTACATGAACAGAGGGATCGACAAACAGGGGCTTGTGCATTGTTAATTTGGGAAAAAATACGGAACAAAAACGTATTGCAACCAGCGCACAAGCAAAAAATATCAATCAAAAGCATATTGTCCTTTTGATAAATAAGTAAAAATATTCATCAGAGTTCGTTTGTCGTAACTATTTTTATTTCGAGCCTGTATTATATAAGGAAACACGATACCGATAAAACTCAAAATAAAAATGATATAAATGTTATAATCAAGATGTTATCCAGCCAACTAACCAAGTGTAGATTAGATGAAAAAATTTAAAAATAACCGCAAGACACATTATAAATTATCAATAGAAAAACTCGTGGACTAAAGACGGAACGAGACTACTCGATAGCGATTAGGTGTTACACAACCATCATGTAGTATCATACTTTTAACCTACCAATGATATAAACAAAATACACAACATAATTAATAACAAAAAAACGAAAACAACCGTACGAACGTAAATCTTTATAAAACGATAATTAGAATAACATCATAAGCGACTGAAAGATAATGTGTGTGCGCGCGCACACGGCATTCAATTTACGATACAAGCGTGCGCAAGGCATATTATACTATACACGAGGTATAAAAATAACAATACCATCGTGAAAACCGTAGTGATTCGATTAAATACGGCAGGAGGCGAGAGAATTTCATTTGACAACGGTGTTCAGCACGAGGAATGGACGATAACAGGGAAGGCGGTGGACGTGGTGTGCGTTGTCGTCCCGGTGTGAACGCAGCACAGGCACACAGGTCTCGTAACGCCGCCCGATCACGAAAGTGAATACACACATACACACGAACACACAGAGCTAGACAGGGGTGACGGAGGAGAGGCGGTGAGCGTTTCTGGGTACGAAGTAGAAAGACGTGGGCCGCCGCCACTGCCACCGCCACCGAACGGATGACGGTTACGTCCAGCGAAGCCCCCCGCCGACCACTTCTCCCGCAACTATTACAAAAACCAAGTCGCGCGTCGTGTCAGCCGTGCATGCAGACCAGTTAAAACGCGCTCTTTTCGCATTGTCATCGTCGCCCTTCCATTTATGGTGCCTCAATTACCAAAGGCCGCCACCAATTGTGGTTATTACGGTTTGCCTTGACAACGACTACTTTTAATAATTATTATCAAAATCTATATACACGGACGTTATAGTAGTAATGGTGGTAATAATAATAATAATAATAACAATAATAGTAAAATACGATATTATTTAATACGCGTTTTATAAAATGTATTGTATAACAATATATATATAGGTGGAAATATTACATTGTTTTATTCGTACATCATTTTAAACGGGTTTAATAAACAAGTTAGTTTATTATTTGGTCTACGAAAACAATGAGATAATTGTTAAAGAATAGAACATCTTGGAATATACAAAAACGTATTAAACATTTTGAATAAATTATGTTTTTTATGGATTTTACCGAAAATGATGATATAATAAATGCGCGTAATATAATAATGGTATCATGACTAAAATAACATTGCCGATACAATTATTGTGCTGGCAACATACAAAAAGATTGCTTATGTCTTGGTGCAATGAAATCGGGTCGAAGGAAACGCCAATGTAAGCAAATATTCATACTTCCCCCTTCGGAATGTGCGTTAAGGATAATCGCGAAATAGTCGGTCGGGACGACTAAGCTTTTTTTATTCATCAACTGCGTGTACTTTTATGTAACAATCCCGGCTTTATCGTATGTATAAAAAAATTTGCAAACCTTTGTAAAAAAAATATATAATTATATACATACATACTCAAAACAATTAATTATGACTGAAATAAATGAGTATTTTATTGTGCACCATCGACGCTTTTTAATTATAGCGGATTATTATTAGTCAAGACTAAAATGACGTACGCAATATTCTAGGAATTACTGGAATTTGAGCAAAATGTTTTTGTGAAAAAAAAACCAAACTGCATTCGCAAACAACAGTCTTATATCTATAATAAACTATCAAAACGAAAAAAGTGAGAAATATGAATACGAAATCTTTTTCGAACAGAATGCATGTCGGGATATACGACGCACGCGTTTAACATTAATCACGTTGACCCGTATAGGTGTTATTAAAATATTTGTACAGGCGCACGCATAAAATTTCGTTCATACAACATTCACGGCAACAGCAAAGACGAATACCACATTGCCAAGGTGTCGCGTTACACGAATAAGTAATAACAGTTGTAGTAGTAATAATAATAATATGGATGGGTGGGAAATTACCAGAGTATTTCAGAAGCACATGTGAAATCTTGGCAATTGTGACACTCGGAAGGTCAAACGATTATAACGTGTTTTTGACAGATACCGAAATTTATCATCAATACATTACTATACGCACGTCGTATTTTGCATAACGTCGAACAATATATAGATACGAAATACGAGGGGGGCGGACTACTACCATCACTACACAACGGTACTTCATAAAAAAACACAAGATATTTGCAAGATATATCGATTGACGAGGTGAACAATTATGTGCAGTTACATACAATATACTATACGAATAATGGATATTGTGTAATGCCACAGATCGCGCGTAAACGCGTTATCGGCCCAAGCTCGGTTCCCCCCGAAAACCGCGGTACAATAATCCAAACATCGATTGCGGGCGAACATTAATAATTGATACATATACAGCAACGTAATCACGTCAAACGATTTAACTCGCATAGAATACAATATAAATATTATACATGACGGTATTGGCTTACCTCGTTTACGAGTTCGTTGGCGGCGTTGTCGATAATACAGCAATAACAACGACCCGAGCGGCGGCGGCGGCGTCCGTGTTGTGGCAGGCCGACGATGCGACAATAAACCACGCGCGCACTGAACACGAAGGTAAAATAAATGAGAAAAAACGAAAAACTGCAAGTCGGATTAATCACGTTAGCACAAAGCAATGGTACCGTCGAATGGCGCGCACGAACTCGTCGAGCATCGGATTCAGTCGGTGGACAATACTAAATTATTACCTGTACAACTGATACTAGGGGCGACAATGTTATCCGCGAAAAAACGTATTGGAACGGACGCGGTGCGACGACAGTTAATGAATTTACCGGCCCGTAGACATATAAAACGGAACACACACGTAGCGTACACAAAAACCGATAAAAACAAACGCGATAAAACACCGTACGCGGTCACAATCACGGAATGGTGGTCAATCGTCGTGGTCGTAACGGATAGCAGTGGTGTCGGTCGTCGTCGGAATTAGCGGCGGCGGATACACAAGCAGGTTATGTTGGCTAGACGGCGACCAAAACTGTTGTGTATGCGCGGAAGCAAACACAAACAGCCGCCGGAAAATGGCGGATAGTCATCGATGAGCATCGATGACCGCGTTACAAGCCCATACTACTGCCGCGCCATCTCTTAAACACTAGTACATAAATCCCGCGTTTTACCCCATACGTTTAAATATATATTCCTTACTATACATTTCTGTACGAAATTATTATTTTTTAATTTTTAACATTAAGCATTTTTAAATTACATTACGATCTATAAAAAACAATTTATATCTGTGTTTACACAATCATCCTCCTAAATATAATTTAGGATAACTTATAAGCTTTATAAAGAAAAATCATATGGAAAAATAAATATCTTTGAAATATAAAATTCACCTAATTTTTGGACTTAAAAATCCATTTTATTAATTGCGTTTTCTGTTGCAATTTTCCCAGTATTTCTTACATGCGTTCGTAATTAATTAACCTAACTACTATATTTGTTTAGTACTTATTTTTAAATTTTGATAAAACCAAAATTAATGCCAATTAAAAGCTTAAAAGTAATAATTGTCTATACTATAAAATTTGTAATATTATTTAATATTAATATTTATATTTATATTTAAATTAAAAATCAGTTTTGTCATGAGTAATTCCAACAATGTAAGTAGTTTTTACCAGATAAGCAAATAATTAAAAACAAATATCGGTGTTATAATTTTGGAAAATAAGTTATTTACATTAAAAATTACAAAATAATCGATCATATAGTTAAATAGTTAAATTTATTATATTAAATTTAGTAGTCACGAAAACAGAATTAAAATCAATTTTTACTAATAAATGGAAAAACAACATACATATAAATTTAATATACAATATTTATATTATACCATAAGTTTTGAGTACTGAATGTTTATTTTTGCTTAAAAGTAGTAAACCAATAATATAACATTTCATTTTATTTTCATATCTTTGTTTCTTATATAACTTAAGTATATTTAAGTTATTACTTAATTTTTATATATAAATTTAGGTATATAAAAAGAAAGCAATTATCAGCTATATATCTTGTGAAGATGATTCTTATATGAGTCATTTGTTATAATTTATTTAATATTAAATAACTAAAATTGAAATTAAACTTGTGATTATATTACGAAAAAAAATGTAATTTAAAAAAAAATAAGATAATTGTTATTACACATTGCTAAATTATTTTAAAAGAAAAATAAGTTATTAATGAAATATGTAAATATTTTATAAAATAAGACTGACATTTGTTTATGGTATATAATCAGTAATTTAAAACGTACAATTTACTTTATATTTATATTACATTACATAAACCTTTTCTGCTTGTTTCAACCAAAATAATTCTTTAGTTTTTGGACATATAATTTGCCCACTATTTTGATCTGCCATTTCAACTAAAGCCTAAAGTGAAAAATGTTTTATTAATATTTGTTATAAAATAATAAGTACATTAAATATATACTTGTTCTCCATAAACATATCCATTTGGTAATATCATGGGTGTATTATGTTCATTTAATGGAAGTCCTGAGATTGAACAAAACAATCGAGATTGACTACAATGAGCAAATGGTAAAGGTCTTGCCAAAGTATTGAACCACTCTTGACAAACTGGACAGCTAGCATTACGAGTTTCTTTAATATCACTATAACACTGAGTATATATATATATATATGAATATATAAGTTAAGAAAATATGCTTGTATTATTATTGTAAAACATCGTAACACAAATAATTATTTTAATAGTAGTTTCATTATATTATAATACAACATTATTCACCATAAAATTGAAATACATGTTATGTTGTGTAAACATAAATATTCATTTCAAAATAAAATATGTATGAATACAATTTTTTTAGATAAATAGTAAATAAAAAATATTTTTCGATATTATTTAAATAAAAAAAAATGGTTTACAAACTAATTTAGCGTGAAAAATAATAAATTATTTATAAACCATAATCAAAATAAAAAATGACAAATTACACAGTATTTAAATAATTGTTGTGTATTATAATTATTATAAAATTATAACTTAAATTAAATAATAGCTTAAAAAGGATATGGAGTTTTAAGAGCAGATAATCCGGCTTGTAATGCAACAGTAAATACAGACTGAGATGATAACTGATAAAGGTTGTAATTTTCTTGACGAAACTGTTCAATTAAGCGATGCCAACGATTTTCATCAAACATTTCTTTATAAGGAGATATTTCTAGAAAATATTAAAATTAATTAAAAATTTAAATATATCCAATAAAAGGTAGAAAGCAAATAGTGAACATTCACTTTGGTTAATAAAAAAACGAGAACTATATATTTAATAATTACATTTGTTTTCACTATTTTCTATATATAATTTTAAAATATATTACATAACAAACAAGTTGTTTTATAATTTATAATAATTATTTTATGTAATGTATACACTTTTAGTTTTATTAGTATATACTTAATTATTACAATTTATGAGCTTAATGCAATACAAGGGTTCCTAAGCTTTTTTAATCGAATAGCACATGTTGTCCTTCAATATATTGTGTTTTGCAGCATACATATTACACTGTTAATGTACATTTTAAATTTTAATTAAATACATAAGTTAAAAATTATGAAACAGATTTGGCAAATTTCACTACACAATAGTTAGAAATGTGTGATGTATTTTAATAATATAATTTATAGTTTGATTTTATTTAATATAATACAAATATGTTAGTAATTTTGTAGGCTAACCTGTGAGTCGATCTATTTACCATAATAAATAGTTAATTCTCTCAATATTTAAACTATAAATTGACTATTAAATAATATAGTCACAAAAAAAGATTCCATTTAAAATTAAATAAAACAAAGTACTTTTGAATTTTAATCTATTATTAAAACAATAATTATAATAAAATAACTATATATAATTTATAATAAATACACATTAATAATTTACATACTATAATTGGTCATGTGTCATATTTTAATGCTAAGGTATTAATTTTTATTGTCTTATAATCACTTAAAAGTAATTTTTCCTAATCAAAAATAATTAAATCAACCCATATACATTCAACCTATACAACTAATAGACAAAGTTGCCAAAATAAATTAATTACCAGTATCAGTTGGAAAAGCCAACAAAACCATACATTGTTGTACTTCATCCATACGAGTATCTTCAAATGTTGATATATATTTCCTAGCATGCCTGAAATATAAATAAAAATTTCAGAGTAAAATGTTTGATAATTAGAACTACCCAACAACATAATTATATGTAGTTAAAGGTTCTGAAATCAGTGGCGTACTTAGACCTGAATTTCGAGGGGAGGGGGTTAATTTTTAAATAAATTGGATGATCCTAACGAAACAAGACACCTTATAAACTTTAATAGATTATTCATTTTTAACGAACAAGTTATATTATAACGTGTGTTGAAGTTTAAAAATATTTTAGTTTTTCGTTATCGATTAAAAATATAAGTCTCTTAAGAAAATTAATTTTTTCTACAAATTCTCAGGAAGGGGAGGTTATTTTCAAAACTGATTTAAAATAATTAATTTTTCTACTAACTTTACAGCATCAAAACGTTTATCTTGACGTACAAGTTCTATAAATTCTTGAATTCGTAAATTGAATTCCATGGTTGATCGTAATTTACGTAATTTCGAACGATTATCATGACACCACGCTAAACATTTTGTAGTTTCATGATTAGCTAATGAATGTTCAACTTCTTTTGATATCATAAACAAATCTAAAATTATTTAATTAATAATTAATAAACTATTTTACTAAACTAATCCAAATTTTATATTATACCTATATTGGTAAGATCATTAAGATCAGAATAATTAGCAAGTTTGTTAGCTGAGTTATAATAACCACAACGTAAAAAGTATTCCACTAACATACGATCTAACCGACGACGACGCCAATTTTGTACAATGGCTTCACAAGATGAGCTATGATCTTTTAGGTGTTCCAGACGTTTTTTACATACCATACCTGCTTGTAATTCATTATTTAAACCTTCATCAGCCTAATAAAAATTATTAATTATAGTTTAATTATAAATAATACAATAAAAAAGTTAATAAACCTTTCTTTTGAGCACTTTTAGTTTTTCAACCATGCCACTAAGTAACGAAGATAAATGTGGGACATTGGTTATTATAATATCTGATGACATGTCGCGTTCAAATTCTTGTACAGCGTTTTGAAAATGTGAAACTTCTCTGTCGAGTGTTTTTTGTGTAGTGCGAAATTTTTTATTGAGAACTTCATAAGGAACCTAAAAATAAACATTTGCTTAATATTCCACAGTAAAATAAGCATTAATCTTTATATTATAATTGTAATAACTCAGATTTATGTGAAATGTGAACATATCTAAAAATGTACAAATGTTAAGCAATTCGTTCAATTAAAAATAAAAGTATTACAATTAGAAAAATATAAAATTTATAAATTATGATTGTTACAATGTAGATACCTTTAATGTTGGATGTTCTAGTGATTTTAAATCGGCCATTATATTCTTCTATAAACACCTTTACAAAAAGGCTCGATCAAGATATAAAATCGATTTTAAACACATTTCGTCTATGAATACGTAAAAACATTTTAATTACAATGAGCAAAACCATAACGACACACTAACAGCATCATATTAGCAGCTGATAGTAATAGTTCCACACATTACAGTGTATGATAAGACACAATATGTGTTGATAATATGTTCAGTTAATTGACTAATTTTTCCATAAGCAAACTGATGCACTGTACAGGACACAATTCCTTATAGATGGTGTGATCATGTTTTATAATTATTAATTCAAAACTATGTATATATCCCTATCAATTAAAAAAATTAATTTGGGCAGTATACTTATAATTTATGTAGTATGCTTTTGGTCAGCCTTGAACTAAAACTCATAATTCTAAGCTAATTATTAATTTATTTAGTTAATAACAATGCTATTAAATACTATACTGTAATACAACATGTAAACAATTACATATATAAATTATGAATATTTAATTTAAGGTTGGAGATAAAGGACATGATACATAATATATAATAGTTTAAAATAAAATAAGTTACAAAATATCATTTTCATGTAATTATTCAGTGAGTCCGTTCTAAGGAATGTACATTAAAATGAACGTAATTTTATTTATCAGAACTAAAAAAAAAACACAAAAATTAAACATATACAAATTATTATTGATTTTATTTTGTTCTTTTGTATTTACTTAGAAGTTTTTAAATCATTTAATATAATCATAATTACAGTTATCATTTACTAATGATAATTAGAACTTCAAAATACTGAAAAAAGGAATGTCAAGGTTTTAAACAAAAAATATACAAAAACCAATATAGAATCTATTTAGGGAGAGCAGGTGAAAGGTGATTGACTATTTATTAATTAAGGAACAATTCTTAGGTATTTACAATAATCAAAAGGTTATATGGTAAAATAGGAAGGGTAGATTAAGGAACTAAATTATGAGACTAAAATTTATATGTAAAGTTTAAAAACACTATTAATAATAAGAATAGATGGAAGGATGTACAATCATTTAACCAATATTTGAATTGGAAAAAACTTAGTTCAAATTTTAATATATAAATTTGATTTTAATTTTGTACGTAATATACATTTATGCACGTAATATAATAAGGGTTAAATAATTCTTATAAATAATCTCAATTACGAAAATCGAATATGTTATTATATTTAATTTATAATTCATTAATAATACTAATTTCCAATATATAAATATAAATATATATAT
>JAIPRN010001547.1:0-43620 GCA_025469175.1 Geopemphigus sp. TES_GeoC_2020
AAAGCCCCCTATCGACAATTCGGCGATCGAGATTACGTCAAAACGGCGGTTTTTTCGTCGCCAACCCGTAACTCGCAAGCGTTGACGCGCTACATTCGTGTGTATCGACGACAACGACCGTACGAAATTATCGCGTCGTCGACAATTTCGTTTTACTACTACTAGCCCAAGCAATACGACGCCTAAGTACGTACATAACCGAGGGAGGGGAGGATTATTATATTCCGTACGTTCGGTATTTTCGCCGATTACGACGTTCCTCTTCGAGGACACACACGCTCGTGCCCGACGTCGAATATCTATTTCAAATACGCGCTCCGCTTATCCGGTTATTTTTTTCTGTTTTCAAACTACCACCGCAGCCATCCATCCGTCGTCGAACGCGTATTATTGCGTCGTGCGTAGTAATAGTAGTAGTACTCTTTTACGCTAGTATAGAAATATCTACGGGAACGCCGGCCGCTGGCTCTTCAAACAACCTCGGGCGATAACGCGCGCTGCTACTATTTTTGTTTCGTTCACGGGCGTATCATCGTATAATACACGGGACGATTTGAACGCCACCGTCCGAAAATACGTAATCGAAGTGCACGCGCGAGCGCGTCGTTTTCTTCATACCCGCCCGAACCGAAAAAAAGTAAATATTTTTTACACGGTGGCGGTGCCCGTGTATATATATATACGAAATTTCGATACCATACAGTCAGCCACTCTCTGGGCGTTGTACAAACGCAAATACCCGGATTTACTACGTGCCTACTGTGGGGACTCGACGTTATCGTTGTACTTACAATCGAATTACACGTATCTAACGTACACCGCGTAACGTGATCATTATTGAACCGCTTCGCCAATTATCGTGCTTATCTCGTTTAAATCTAACTACTGGCCGTTAAAATCTCGATGGAAAAACGCGGCTGGCTTACTCACCTAACGGAGAATCGAAAACAATTTCAACGTAATACGAAATTATGCGGCCGAGCGGAACGTTCAATATTGTTAGATAATAAATGGTCAGACGATCACCACGTGCTCGAGTTATTATTCTCGAAATGAATACGCACACATATATACACACAGGTGGCCTATTGTATTATCGTTTCGTAAGTCGATATCGTTACGCGTTATTACGTGATTATCGCGTCGGTTTCCTATATGTTTAAATACCTTTGAAATAGTTCCTTCTTTTTAAGTTTCGTTAAAAACATCAAGTACAATTTTACATTTTTAGACGATATATTCACGATAATAGAAGCGTGTATGTCGTATTAAAAACAACAATTAGTACCGATTCTACGTAGTAATCGACTATATAGAAAGTCCTCTCGTAGTTACTACGTTTTTCGGATTCATAATACTTTTGAAAATGTTTTTGACGCGTCCCGATTGTTTGTTATATTACGCGTATCGCGATATTTAAAAAAACCATTGGCTAAAAACATCTTTCTCTTCCACACAAACAAGTGTTATTGTGTTCTATCATTATAAAATATTCGAAAGCGGCGACGTGATAACATCATTTACTTTCGACAAATAAGTTTGCTCATAAACACCGTGTTTAAATATTTTAAGTACTCGCGAAAAAATTGAAGTAAACATTTTCGAAATGTAATAAATAATATACCGACGATTACGATACAACTACAAATTGCATTATTAAAAATTAAATAAATCCGAGATAATTCCACTAATTAAACGTAGATAGCGAAAAAATAAATAAAGTTTCTAATGGCTTAACTATCTCGTTGTACGAAACGTCAAAACAAATTTCATATTATACGTTTTCGAATATTAATATCAACAATTTCACAATAAACAAATTATCGAACGACGCGTAAAAAATACGAACATACGATTGATTTTGATTTAAATACGTTTATTTCGCACAACACCAAAACTGATTCGTACAAAATAAAATATTTTTTTAAAGGAAACGAATATTATGCAGTTATAAAATACTCGCGAATCAATTTTTAACAAATTATTACTCATATTTTATAATGGATTCTTATTGAATTTAATTATTTTCTAAATTCGTTTTGATTACTACGTTTTAAATTATCGTTATCTATATAATGTCATCGACGTATCAAAACAAACTACGAAATAATTGCTGAGATTGATTACTATTGAGACAATTATGTGCATTTAGAAAATCAGAATTATCTTTTAAAAATATTTTATCGTTGATTTATAATTGCGAAATATGTCGCGTCCAATCAAGTACATTAAACGAATTTTGTATATTAATTTTCGAATTTACGTTATATGGTTCAACACGGAAATTCATGTATACAGTTAAACACTCAACACCCTATAGTGCATAATTTAAATACAAACGCGTATACCGCTTCACGTATAAAACGATTAACATTTACTGTATACGCGTAATACAATAATATTATATGTAATATTCTTTGTCGCTAAAGTATTCAACGAAGTACTTATAATATAACGTTTCGATATTGAATTCTTATTATATCTTAAAACTTTTTAGAAGTCATGTACAAATTTATCGCTCTAAATAAACTGACTGTGAACATAAAAAATCGTCACCGATAGACATTTTTCTAGTCACTCTTCTCGCCAACTTATCGATAATAGGTTATATTTGAAAAACTCGCGGCGGCAAAATAACGATAAAATTGTCGTAATACATTACGATTTTTAGGTTCAAAACGTTCGAAATACTTTCGGTGGTAAAATTGTAAAAACGATTGACTACAACAACGTCAAATTGAGCGTGATAAATATTATATATTAATAACCTAAATTAATATCGTAAAAACGAATAACTATTTTTCGAAACAAAAGTCAAATACGGGCGTAATTAGGCCGATTTTAAGCAATCAACGAGTAAACACGTAACGATTTAAATTCCGAAATAATTATTATTCGAGAGTACGAGATTTCGTCGCCAAAGATAATTTTAAAAATATCGTGTATTTCGCGAACGTTCTAAGACAAAAGGCATAATTCGAGTTTACCGTATCACCGGATATGTACAGTAACCACGATTCGCGCGCTCAACACCACTAAAGTCGCTCGTTTTTGGACAAATGACAAAGCAAAAATGACTCTTTCGTTCGGCTCGTTTACGCGAGAGCGGTACAGCTCTTAAATATAATATTATCGCGCAACGATTCTTCTCTCGGACAGTTCATTGTTATCCCATCACCCCACCCAGGAGGTCTAGCCGTACGTCGCGCTCACCGGAATACGAACTCGAGTCACTGACCTACGGACGACGTTTTCGGCAATTAACGCGCCTGTCCTTTCGTTTACGAAGAACCGCGACGGCGTAAATCGTACCGATAAATAACGTTTAGCTACCACTAAACGACCCCGTGCCACTGTCGTCACAGTGGCACGCCGAATCGTAACTTTAATTGACGCGTTTGTCGACGCACAATTTATTCGCGTAATAGTGTTAGTTAACAGCAATAGTAGTACACGCAATGTACGTTCCCGACGACGGACGGAAAACAATACGATTACGCGCACCAACGAAAACGATCACGTCGTTGCGAAATGTCTACGCGCACGTAATATAACACAACCATATTGAATACGTAGGACGGACGGGCCGTTGAATTTGTATTACGTTATTTCGTGCATAAAAAACACATATATAAAGCAATTACTTACGTAAACAACTAATGAGCGGAATGATTGGACGCCGTACGTCAATTTGTCGATAAAACGCGGACGAGGGTTTGTGGGGAAATAAACCGAACGTTACGCGTCGCGAACACATTGTCGTCGTCGATCGGTTCCGTCAGAAATTGTCACGTCCGCCGCGTACGACTTAACGAATATACATTAATCGTATAAAAAGCGACCGTTACCGCGGTCGTGCAGAAACGCCTTGGTAACTAGCGTTATCCGCGTACTTTTCGTATGTTGAGTTGCTTATCAATAATTCGACATTAAGACCATCACCTCCTCTCGGTGTTCGAAATCAAAAAAGTAACAAATCAAACTAAAATTTTACACGGAATATATACACTTGTCACTTAATCTTTATACTTAAAACACAAAAGAAATAGTAATAAATTAGACCGCCGTTGTTATTCTATTGTTTATGATTAGTTTTTCGATTCGTATTTATCGACGAATACGAAAAGTTACTTATATCATATTCATTATACCACACCTATATGTCGAATATTCTGTTCGCGGTTAATTATTAATAATTTGGAAAATACGAACGCGATTAATCGTTTTCAAAATCATAATAATACGACTCTGTATGATGCACACATTGGAATGTTTCGGTCAGATCGATATCCACGATAGTTGGTATTTTTTCAAATACGTGAAACACGTGTTACATGGTTGCGCCAAGTTTGTATTTCTTTTTTTCCGTACGTCTTAACGCGGCTCGAAAATTTAAATCGTTTTTCGAACTCGATATTATTATTGTTATTACCGTAATAACATTTAAAACAATAATATAACATTGGCTCGCGCCCAAACGAGCTAAGAGAATTGTTTTTTTTTCTATCCTAGAAATATATGTTGGACCACCCACGTATGTAGTTTTTTGAACATAAGAAAATACAATATCGTACCTCTATTTATAGTGGCGGATAAAATTAAAAATTCGATTAAGATTTATTTTTAAAATTCGATCGTATACCAAACGTAAAATAGTGCTTAATAATTCTCAATTATTTACGATATCCTTCGCTCTCTATACCGTTATTTGATAAACGTTTTCAAAGATTTACCATAAAAAGAAAAAATAATAATGTAGCAAAACGTAATCTTTCGATTCGCGTATACGTATGTATAGTCGTTAAAGTAATGGTCAATAATAATAACGGTAATATATTCCACGTTAATTTATAACTTTTTTCTAATCGCGTATATTCGAGCGTACATAATAATTTCGATCGGTTTTTCCTGGCACGTCGATACGCTGGAAACGGCCCTTAATTTATAATCATTTTACAACCGAACGACAAAAGCCTGTAAAGTCACGAACACGGCACGGGCCGCTATTGGCACGATCGTATAACAACCCGTTTCAACCATCAATTTTCAAGCACAAAAATAGTTCTTCCCACTGCGCAACAACGAGCGCGCAACGTGGCGTTTTTTTTGCGTCTAATAGTTTTTTTTTCTTTTTTTATGCAAATATAGTTATCGTTTAATATACCGCGATAAAAATTACGACGAAAAAATCCTATAAATACACGCCACCGACTAATACACAACACGTTTAGTGAATATCGATAAACCCGATGATAAACTTAGAATCCCGTATGGTATTCAGCCGATAACAATTATTACTAATCCGGGTACCCGATGATAAATAATTCGTAGGATAACGTTCAGAACCCGGATGAACGGAAATTTACAATTCTCGGTAGCTATAAATACGCAGTGTGTTCGACGAAGGAACAGCATACAGGTACAACGGCCTATTAAAATACGGTTTTATGAACGAACGGTCACAAATATTTAACGTTCGTTAAACGTCGGAATAATAATTATTAATATTATCGAAAAATACCAAATACCCCTTCTCCCGGGAAAAAAGTTAGTATTTTACTCGCTTTCGTATATTTTTTCGGTAGGATGAAGTAAAAGATTCGATGGTACCATACGCTTCGATAAAAAAATCGAATAAAAATTAGGAGGAAATTATCCGTCACTCGTTATAGGTGTCATATAGTGTCGGGCAAAACGGTTAGCCGATTTACTTGAAACAGAAAACGGTCTACACTGTTAGTTGCTATTGAAGATTTAAAGAATGTAAAATAAACGTATTTTGTTACACGGTGTATTCGAAACAAAGTGTATAAAATACGAAATGTCAAATATTATAATATACCGTGCGTATAACGTATAAAAAATTACAATTTTTTAAAATTGTAACGACGAAAAAAATATATACAATGCATCGCCATTGTCAATAAAATATAATGTTAAGATACTAATATTATGTATAGAGAGTAGATAGCGTACAATATAAAACGTTAAAATGTGAACGTACATAAACGATAAGTGCTAACCATTGTCAATAAAACCACGAGTTTTAGACTTTAGGTATATAGATAATATATTCGACGTATAAAATTGTTACAATATCGAAACTTAAACACGTTATAATTTATAGTTGCCAACTACAACGATATGTCAATAATTGGTATCTAGGTGCGTACCTAAAGAATAAACGACTTATAATCTATATACATATATATATACACGAAATAACAATAAGCTTTCGTATTTTATAGAAATAATAACAATAAACTACTTCGAATACTAAATACGATTTTAATTTTACACAAAATGTGTTAAATATATCAAATACATACCCTGCATCCAAATGCAAACAAAAATTGCCAGAGTCCATTGTGAAATTATATATATATATAAAATCGTGTAAAAAAGTACTCTAAAATGTAAGTAAAGATATCATACACGACGTTTTTTTAAGCATTTAAAAATATAAAAATACAAATACAATTTCAGTCTTAACGGCAACATTGTCATTCAACGAATAGACGACACGGATTTCAATAGAAATACGTTTTAAATTATATATAAATAGCGTAAACGTCCAATATATGACTACATGAGTAACAATAATTGAACCATTGAAGTACCAAGTACAGTCTCTATTTATAACATTATTCGGGTAAACAAAATAATTAGAACGTAAATTAAATTATTTCTAATCTATTCGTTGGAGTAATAACAATTTTAATTAAACAAAGACACACAAAAATATGTATTCGTCATCGTTCGTTTAAGAATAACATAGGTGTGTATTTATAAAACTGTTTCTTTTTACTCGGTAAAAAAATTACACAAACGATGTTTATGTCATTTCACTGTTTTATTAATCGTGAAAAAAAAGTATGAACCGTAAAGATCCGGCGACTAAATTAGAACTGTTTTTTTTTCCTATTATTCGAACAATTTATTGTGACGGTCGTTCCGTAGAAACACACAGACGGTCGAGTCTGATTTCCTAGATCTCTTCTAGAATTCCGAGAAGATCAACGATATTCTTATAATTACTGTCCTCACCACATAAACTAGTAAATAAACACGACGATGATGTTTTATTATACAAGCATAAAACTCGAATAATCGAAAAAATAACCGTTCTTCTACACCCTACAGGCGTACATAGACCAGAATGTATCAAAGTCTGTTTACGAAAAACACATACGAACGCCGACAATTGTCGCTGAAAAGTTAAAGTCGAATTTTAGTAAGATAGGCGGAGTAAGACAGTAGATAGATGATATTTACTGGATTATTATATTCGTACGCGTACATAAACGCAAGTACGCGTTTGTGCACACTACACGGTATTGCAATACAAACGTCGTAAAAAACCAATAATCGTCATTATTCGGAATTGAAAAAATACCATCTTATCGCGATCTCGTAATAAACGAGGTCGTGTGTTGTGTGTGTGTATACCATAGAATGAGAATATGGTGTACTATTCTATATACTTTATTATTATTTCGTCCGTTTGTATTGTGTGTACTTTTCCCCTGGTTTAATTTAAACAACAACGATAATAAAATAATATTAGCGCCAGCCACCGGTACTGCTGTAAAAGTGTCGATTTGAAACGATCACTTGACCGGGAGTATTGTTTAAGTCGTATATCGGTATTGTTTTACTAGATACTAACCGACTCGTTCCGACGGATAATGATGATAGGTTAATATGTTTTTGTCGTTTTTAAATTTTAAAACTCGACACAAACGTTACGCCGCACTTTATGGACTGCGCGTAACGGATTTCTCCATATTATATATATATATATCTTTCGTTAAACACAGACCTAGACGACAAATGAGAAGGTTAATGTTCTCGTATTGTATATTCGAAAAGAAAAACGATTCTGAACAACGAAACGTATTTTTTTGAACTGTGAAACACTGGACGTTAATAATTATATCGAACGATTTTAACATTTTTAAAACGATACTTATGTAGAATAAGGTGGCCTGTGTTAGAAATATTAGAAAAAACGAATTTCTTAGTCGAGTATAATAAAATAAAACGACGGTTTTAGAAGTTTTCTACGAAATACGCTGAAATATGTCGAATTCTTCGAAAATGTCGTTATCATTAATAATATGAGCGTTTATACGAAAAATCAATAATAATCGTTCACGTTTACTATTCCCGTCGAATTGTATACACTCGATAAAAATCATCGCACAACAGACCTAAATAAAATTTTCGACTTTTCTGTACAAAAATAATGGTTATTACGAGTTTTGTTATTTTTTTAGTTTTGTCAATTATTTCTCGCACCGGTCGAATTTGAAAAAAGTACCGATCAAAGTACCGCCGTTTGTGCGTGACGTGCCACAACACTCCTTTTATACGAACGAAAACAGTTCGGCGCGGAGAATGACGTTTTTAAAAAAATCGTCGTTCTTGCCTGCGACTAGCAGCAGTCATGCGCTGTCACGACCTCCTCCCCACACGTCCGCCCAGTCAACACAGCCAACCAGCCGGCCGGCCGGCCGGTCGTTTTATCACGACCGTTCCGAAACGTTTTTGCTTATCAGACGCGCGCGCAAGCGCAGCTGCGTTGGCGATTTCAGCTGCCGTCCCGTGTCGTGCGCGCGTATAGAAAAAATATTATAACGCGCGCACGCACAGGCGCCGCCGACGACGGCGGTGAACACACGACGGAAGACGTCGGCACCACAGGCGCCCGCCACCGCTGCCGCCGCAGCCGATACACGTTTTTCTCGTATACCGCCGCGATCGTGTACGTGTGCGAGCGCAACGTATAAAATTATACGATCGCGTACGTTCGAAATGTGTAGATAAGGCTAATTGGATTAGTTTTTTTATTATTATTTTTTTTTTGTTTATTATTATTCGTAGTTCCCCTCCACGAGCGAACGCGTCGAATTCGTATTTTTTTTTCGCGTTACCCTTCCGCCCCCCGCGTCCTCGCCATCTAATTTGAATCGCACAATATTAATAACGCACCGCCCGCAGTCGTCGTACGCGTTTCGTCTCCCTCTCGAGGCGCGCGCCGTTTGTAAAAAAAAAAAAAACCTCCGTCCGTCCTCGCCGGCACTACTCTTCCGCCATCGCCACCACCCCGCGCGCGTGTCCGCGCTCACTCCCACCGCCGGTTCGGTTTTTTTCACTTCGTTTTAATTATCACCGCGCGATACTCTTCATTTTCTCTTCTCGCGTTACCCGTCGTTCCTTTACTTTTTTTCATATCCGCCGTCCGTGTGCGCGTGTTCGCCCGCACATACGTATACTCTTCGGTGCCGTACGCGTTACAACGTTCACGCGATATATGACACGATCTCTCATCCACCGCCGCTACTATCACACTCCGTCGACGTTTGTTTCCGCCGCTCTACACGGCCGGTAGCAAGAACCGTCGGCGCGCATCTGTACGCGCGAATCGCCGCCACCGGTCAACAATGAACGCGAGACTAACGCCGTCACAATCACCGTCACCGTCGTCATCTTGACAAGGATATCGACAGTTTGCCGGACAGTCACCACGGACGGCACCCCGGACACTGAGGACACCACCGTGTGGGTAACCCATGACAGTCTAGGGTTAAGCGTTCTCTCCTATGTCTTTTTCCCATCAGCCGTAACATTCGCCATAAATTTGTTCTTTAGCCGATCAACCAACATGTCCGTCAAAGATGGACCCATTGTTAAGATGGATGTAGACTGCCCGTCGAATCTGAAGAGATCCAACAGTGCTCCGATGATCAACGAAATGAACATCTCACTAATCGGATTGCCGACTGCTCCCAGGTACCTACTACTACTACTACTAGTAGTGTTGTATTTTCACTATGTCAATCGTTTATGTGGATATTTGAATGGTAGGCACTTATCTAAGCGATGTTAATCCTGGTTTGGTTTAGGAACATTAATTATTATTTTAGTCCGACTATGCCAGGAACTTAATCAATTTTTAATAAATACACGTAAGAAATTACTAATTAATGTCACAACAATAAGTATGTTTATTTTAACAAAAAATTTTCTATCCGCCAATACTCCTACAACCCTGTCATGAATTGTGTTCTATTTTGTTTCAGAGAAAACTCGAGTAGTATATATATGCGAAATATACAACCACGCTTTCGTAGATTTAGCACAAGTGGAAGTCCACATAACATAATGCCAAATGTAAGTCTCTAACAGATCCAAAATATACTCAACCATCGTAACATTTGTATAATGCTCATACCAAGTGTATATTTAAAATTAAAATTCAACCGTTTAAAACAAATACAATTGTTATGTTATTTTTTACTCCGTTATAGTTACACAGTTGTAGTTATAGTTACCTTACAATTTAACTAAAATATAATTATATAATTTGTTTCTTTTTTTATCAAGGTTATTAAAATTAGTACGTATTATTAAACTTTAAAATGTGTACCTAATTCTAAGTTTTATACATCATAATCATAATTTTATTCAAAAAGTTGTATTAAATACATACTTATCTTATGTATCAATTGTTCAAACAAATATTATTTTCAAATAATCCAGTTTTGATATATAAATTGGATATTTAGTATTAATCGTGTTTCAAAGACCAATATTACATTTTTAAATAATATTTGTGCTATATAAAAATGATTAGTCCATAATAATACTAGTTACAATAATTATCATTTTACTTTTGAAAATTCATATAAATTGAACGTAATGGTTGTAATCGAATATCATCAAGTAATTTTAAAAAAGAATTAATTATTTACTTTAATTTTATTAAAAGGACATAAATAGTTTTAAAACTAAACAATGTTAATAGAAATATTAATAATGAATAAATACGAAATGTGTATAGGTGCTATTTGTATTGGGTTACACATTTTAGATTTTAATATGGATAGTTCATAAATAGATACACTACATTTGACGAATAAAAATGTTATGCTGCTCTTTGGGTATACAATAATATCGACCAAAATTAAAACTTTAACGTTTATTTTCAGACTTCACCAAAATTAGTACATAGAGTGAATCAATTACGACAAGAAGAAACAATCGACATAGTTAACAGAGAAGTTGCGCATGAAAGAGAAATACACTCAGCGATGCAAATATCGCAATCTTGGGAAGATTTATCGATTATGATAGACTCACCATCGAAAGTAAGCAAATATATTATTTGTACAATTTTTAGTTTGCAGCAGCTTGAATTGTGTTACAATTTTCATTCGATGTTTCTTTTAATTTTATTTTAACATATGTTAATACATTTAAACTAAATTTATCAATATTATATCTCTATAAAATGTTTGTATGTTAAATAAGCCTGATACAATAATGCTGAGCTTTACAAATACATCTTACATACAGTTAAACAAATTCATCATTTAACGTTCTTTTAAACATTAAATAACCTATTAATGAATATGGCCATTCAATAATAGTATATCAGACTCATACAATTTTACTTTTAATTTTAAATTTTATTCTCTTCCTAAAATATTTTTTTAAAATTAATTACTTTAATATATAAATTCTTGTTTTAAATTATTAGTATAATTAAATATGTAATAAATTATTAAATGTAATAGGTAGACGAAGGACATTTTGGCAAACAGTCTGGTGGAATGTTCAATAGATCCAGTTTATATGATCCATTGCAATTAAATCTATCCATGGCTTCTGCTCCATCATCACCATCACCTACCAGATCATTGAGACACTGTGTATCACCGTCACTTTTTAAACCTAACTTATCCCCAAGTCCTACACGTAAAACTTTTACTTCTGGGTAAGTACTTCTGAAATATCTAAGTTAAACATTGAAAGAGATAGGTAGCTAACTCTTTAGTCATCTAGATTTTATATATACTTCTATTATGTTTGAATCATAGATTAATTTATGTATAAGTATGAGAATAAAATTTAAATATTTACTTGCTTGATGGCATCGCATTAACATTAACTTTTTAACGACTAATTTTTGGCTGCCTATAGTATTCAGTGTTTATTTCATTAATATATTAAACACTTGTTTTTAACAACCTGATTAATTTTGTGTTTTTATACATATAATAAACATTTCCAATTAATTTTTGTCTACCCAGTTTATGTTTCAGAAGAAGTTTGAGTCCAATATCGATGCGTCCCAGCACTTTAGGACCAGTAAAGAGAAAATGTGAAATGGAGGATTATGAGCCAAATCCAAAGAAATGGGGATTATTGATTACCAATAATCGGTTAGTTTGATGATATTTGTTGTTTCATTTTTAACAAATTAAGTATTCTTTTAAAATTGTATAGCTCAAATATTTATAAAATTATTTTTGATTCAATTTAACAAATTTAAAATGTTGTATTTGTATGTAAAAAAAAAATTAAAACCATTTTGTTATATAATATGTACACCCATCCACCCCTCCCCCACACACACACTCTGCATAATAAATTAAAAAACATAATAATTGATGTAATGTCCAAAAAAAAAAAAATGCAAGTAAAATATCCAACGCATAAAAAGTTAGATAGAACAAAAACTGATATAAAATTTTAAAAATATATAATTTATAACAATTAAATCATAAGTCATTTGTTAACTTTTTAACTAATTTATATATGCTCTTTGGCAAACTACTACAATACCCAACGGCATACTACAGAATAGTCCATTAACTCTATAATGTTTATACTTTACTCCAATAACACATATTCTACTATTTTTATACAAAATACTAAAATAAATAAATAATCTTACATTCAGTTTTAAACTTCTTGTTTAAAAATCTCCAAGGTCATTGGATAAGATAAAGTGTCAAATGTTCAATAAAGTTACTTTACATTATTCAATTCCATTAACCTCTAGCTTATATACACTTGACTACTCCATTAATTATCCTACTTTAAATATATATATATATATATATATAAACACAAATGTTTGAATATAATTAATAGTTGAAATGTTTATTGTCCATATTTGCATCTATCATGCGTACTTAGACTATTTCCATTTTATAACTCAACTAAATGTATCCGATTAATTATACACTTTTAGTTATTACAAATTCCAAGGTTAATAAAATCAAAATAAAATATAATTTCCAAATGCTTGATACTAAGAAAAGAAACTATCTATTTTATTACAAAAATTTTAACATTCATTTTATCTAGAAATTTAAAACTACAACAGTTGTTAACAATTAAATTAGATATTATGCAGGCATATCTTGTATTACGATATCATATTTTATTTTAATTCAAATGATGTAACTAATTATAAAATGTAAACCTATAACTGTTTGAGATATTAAATGAATGTTGAGTCTTAAATTAGTTTTATGTAACGCATACTTTCCATAAAAAAATTGAATTATTATTTCTTAATATCATTATACTAAATTATTGTCACATTTAATGATAAGAAAATATATATTGTTTTGTGTTTGTTCATCAAAACAACTTTAAAACCTGATACAATATAATAATTTAAAATATGAAATTTTAACTCTTTAATAATACTTAATGATTACAATAATAACCTACATGTAATTGTATTTCTAAATAGCAGTTCTATATGACATTAAATACCATATATTTGTTTAAACAAATTTATATTTAATAAAATAATAAACATTTAATTTGAAAATCATCAAATAATATTAATCGTCATATTAGTTTCAAAAAATTATTTAAAAATTCATAACTGTATTAACTATTGGTATAATTTTTTTAGACCTGAATCAATGCAAGTGACTGGTATTGTTCCTACAACAATGAATGCAACTTTAGTTACAGATTCCATATGTAATAGCAGTGGTGATTCTTCCAACAGTAATCATTCGTTTTCCTTCAGACCATTACACACTTTAATGGATGAATCAAAAAGTAATTCTCAATAACATAAACATATTTTTATAAACGAAAAAATATTTTCGCATTTTTAAGTCTTATAATTTTGGCTATTGTAAATTTTTTTTTTTTTTTTACTATTATAATTATTATCAACATTTTTATTATACAATTATTATTACGGTTCTTTTATTATTATTATTATAATTATTATTCTTATAACCTTAATTATTTTCATCACTTTATTTGGCAAATTTCTATATACAATACTATTGTTATTATAAGTTGTTAACTAGTCTATGTACATAAGTAAGCATTTAATAATTAATTAACCGTAGATTTTAACATTTCATATCATTTTATTTTAATATACAATTGGAATTTTGTTGTAATTAATTTAATATATTATGTTAAAAATTCAATTTTGTATTATTTTATTTTTTACTATTTCCCGCTTATACATATATATATGTATGTATATATGTATATATGTATAATTAATATAATTAATATATGATGTAGGATTTACAACACACGTTAGTGTTAATCATCAGAAATTCTAATTTATAAATACATTTAAAAAAATTCTATTATAAAAATATAAAGTAAGACTGATTGAAAATAAAATAAAATTATGTCATTATTAATATTATTATTATTATTATTATTATTATTTTTTTTTTTTTTAATAAATTATGAAATAAATGTAATATGAATATATTGTAACAATTTTAACAACTGATTTCGAATAAATCCAACCACCCATTATTTTTATTTTATCATCAAACAAAATGAAACGAATTTAAAACTAAATTTATTTCCGCTAAATATTATTAATTACTTAACAGACGCATAATTATTTCAGATTACTGTACAATATAGTAATTATAATCTTGTAACAAACGAACAACGAAATAAAATTATTATCATATTTAAATAGTAAGAATTCTTTCGAACAGTTTTTTATTTTGAACAATTTGAATTTGTATGCATAATTTTGAATTATTGTTTGTATTCTTATTTGCATCGGATTTTAAAGACAACTTTTTTACCAAAAATATCATCGTCTAATCATGCATCTAACGAGTCTGATGCCCAATATAGAAGTTCACTAGCTGTAGGTTTACTGGTATAAGTACATCTCTCATTCTCACATCAATCCAACTTTCAGAAGTTTTGCCGTTACTTTTTACACTAACAAATCATATTTTGTTTCGCACATCATCTCCTTCATTAACCAAAAAGTAAACTGACTGAGAAAGAAGTGACAACAGATGATTAATATTAATTTCACATTCTATGGAAATTTGAATACGGTCATCAGATTTATTTGAAGTTACCTTGAAAAGGTCTATACAACATAAACACATACACTTATTTAATTCACAGTATTTTTCCAAAATTTTTTAAAACGTCGACACGGAGTGTTTCAAAAAAATATTCCATAATCGTTCAATGATCGTTTTAACAGGTGTTTTTCACATCATTAGCCAAAAACCGTCTCGTCCCTCCTCATTTTTCGCTTCTGAAAGTTGTTTTCCTGTATTAATCTACAAAAACGTGTGTTTCTTTACCTGTTTGTTTCCTCCGAAGAACCAGTCACGAGATATTTGGATTTGTAGCTCAATTTTTAGACGTTTCGTTTACCCGCGCAAAATAAACGCGTAATTGTTCTCGGCGAACGCAAATGGGATAACGACCGTTATTTTTACACGTTTAACGACACCGATCGACAATTGTAACGTTAAACGACGTTTTTTTTTGTTACGACGGAAAAACATCCGTCGCTGCTAAGTATGAAATGATGGAACGAATTTGATGGTGTAACACGGTATAATATTTTCGTAAGCGGTTTGTTGAACTGGCCTACGAACTATTATTTCGAACTTCGTGGAATCGTTCAAACTGTAGGCAATGGTAATATTCGGAAACACGTCGATAGTATTCGCGAGCGTATAGAGCCGTTCTTGGCGATTCCCGTAAGTAATACACGCGTCTAAACTACGTGCGCGGACGAATATAACGCGTTACGTCACGCGCCGGAACGTTCACGAAATCGTAGAAAAAAGCAAAACTTTATTTTCCGGTACGGCGAGAGGGCGGACCACACGGGACGTACGTGACTACGATATGAATCACGGCGATTGTACGGCCATTAAAGCAATTACGACGAAATATGAGAAAATCGATAAACATTTATGCGGGCGAAATTAATTAACGATTTCGGGAAAGATAGGTAATAAACGTTTCATCATAAAGGGAATTGATCACACACACACACACAATCTATATCATTTGGGAAAACCAGTGAGAATTTCATTGAAATGGCCGAATTTCGACGTATGTCGACATTCTCGACGCCGAACTTTCGCCGCGCCAGCCATATTTTCGAATAAACCGAGTTGATGACCCGGCCGGTTGTCCGGCAACCGTCCGCGGTGCACGTTTAATACGTTAATTCCCGCGCACCGCGTTCCCCTTGAACACGGTTGGTTCGGACGCGGTTACCGATGTTTTTTCACTCGCTTCTAATTGTTTTCCCAATTTCATTGGTATATACATATCGACTACGGGGCGCGCGTCGTTCTCTCTCCGGTCGCGCCAACAAACGTGTTTTTTTTTCTCGTTTCTCTGGCAGGTGTTCCACGCATGAAAACTACGGTCTCTCTCTCACAGACCAGCACTACGAATCGGTCCTGAACATCTGCCCCGCCGTAAAATTGCCGACGCGACGCCGGTAACACGACGGTTGTCGGTGGCGGTGGCCGTACGCGTTCACGCTCACAATGCCGTACCACAAATATTACGTGGTTATTATACGATCGGTATTTTATTTTTTTTACTTATTTATTTTGGTACACCAACCGCTTTATTTCCAAATTTTTTTCTATAGATTATTTTTCGTCTCTTTTACGTTCATAGTTGTTAAGGTATTTCGAACATATCAAATTGGAATGTATACACACACACACACACACACACACACACATATATATATATATATATTTATAGATAGATATACACTCGTACGCAAACGTAAAAAATATTAAATCCTACTTATATAAATGTAATTTAGTCACGAGAATAATTCGAAAAGAACGAGATATTTGACGAAATTCTTTGTAAAACGGTAGCGACCCGAGCGTTACATTTTTGTAATTCCGTTGCGCAAACGAATACGACATACTCCGCCGCCATTAAAACATCGTTAAGAATAGATGGTAAATGATTACTAATTGAAAGTAGAAAGTGGGGCCATTATTGACGATTGGAGATATTAGGTTCGACGACATCGTGAGTGAAAAAAACACGTTCGGTATTTTTTTCGTTATTTACTCCTCGATTCAAACAATATTTATATACGTTTCGAAAACATAGGCAAAGTCAACGGGACGTAACAACAATGTTCGGTATAAAATTAATCAACAACACTGTCGTCGCTATCGAACGGAGCTGTAAAATTAAATATTTGAATTGAAAAACACGAAAGCGGTAAAGAAAAAAAAAACCGCCGAAATATTTAAAGCCCGAGGGGCGTCGTGCGACGGCGCTATATATAGATATGTGAAACGATGTAATGGGACGGGAGAGGGAGCGACGTGTGGGATAATTATTGTTCGTGCGGGAATTAACAAGTTCCGGTGGCCTCCGTGTTTTTCAAATTTTTCAATAGAAAACAAAAATATTCGCGACCGCCCGAAGTCAATTCGTTTCTATACTTTCGTTGTTTATTCCAATCGCTTCGCATCGATGTTTACAAGTAAACGCCCGTTGCCGTTTTACCGTTTAATTATAATTTACCTTATCGAAAGATAACACGCGATAGTCGCTGGATTATTTATTTCGTTTTACCAGCGGCAAAGGCCAGTCAAACTGGGACATATCGTTGTAGACTATGTACTTGTGTACAACGTATATTGTAACCAGAAAACACTATTCGGTGCGACGTGATCGTAAAGACGTCCGACACGTTATTGTGTATACAATACCACGAATTTTTCGCATTAATTAGTCGTTACCGGAAAAACACGTGTGGCTTCAATTATAAACATTTCATCTGAGACGAAAACGCCTGTGAATACAAACGGGAGACGCCATTCCACGCGCCGTTTATTATTTTAGGTAGGGAAAATCGACGAAATTCTGTGCTCGCTGTTCCTATCGCTAAAAAAATTGATTACAAAAAACGACGAATCGACGACGTAAAGTAAAAATTTCGCCATTAGCATCCAATATATATGTACACCGTAACTTTTGAGAACGGATTTGGCGATCGCAATTTTTCGCGTATTAAGTGTTCCCGTCATTCATATTTAGCACTTTTTGCCAACGAGAAATTGTATTTGGTCGGTACCATTCACACTACCCGATTTTCGTAGTGATATTCGTAAGGGGAAAGAAACGTTCTTGAAAATATACGGTCACATCGACACGTCCGATTAACGATTTCAATAAACTCGTAATAAATATGTAACGCCGTAGCTACGATCGTTTTATTGATTACGACGAATTATTCCGGCTCGTCTATCGAAACGAATAATGCTCTAAAATAATAATAATTCTCTCTGTCCAAACGACCAATTCAAGCGACATCCACATAGTGCCTGCACGACTCGTCGTTACTTTTTTGATCGCCTTTGTGTTGTATCTATCATAGTTTTACGCCGGTTAAATTTCTACCGCGAGCAGCTTGAACACCCAATTACGTCATATTACACGTTTGTTCGTAACTAAGTTTCCGTTTCTTGGGGGGAGGTAATAGGCTACATTAAATCGATCGCGACTGCATTAGTGACGGTAGAAAAATGTTTCTTCGTCACATTCGCCTTCCAAATTCGTTAACCGGCGCGTAACGTAAAATGCTCGACGCTCACGGTCAACGCTGAGGATAGAAATTATATATGTGCTACGGTGGATCCTCCCTTAGTGACGTCATTGTTCGCAATAATTACGTACTCATGGACTAAGGCTAGTGATTAAAACGAAAACTTAGATTACGTATAACACGGAGGAATGATCATACTATTAAAATACGGTCGTTCGTTTAATTGTCAGTTTGCGTACGCACGGGACTTAAAAATAACGTTATTATAATATATCTAATAGCGTACTATTGTCGACGCGGAAATGTCCGCGGTGAAGACGATGGAAAATGACCGGACCGGCGTCCGCATATATAATTTTGTAAAATTATTCGTAATCGAAAATAAACTATGACCGAAGTAGTCCTTGAACGAAACGCTACGGAACACACGGTGTGCGTTTATAGGACGTTTCACTTCAGCGAGATTCGAAATGTCACGGGTTTGTACTTTATATTAACAACGACACGATGGTGAATGGTGAAGATGGACGGACAAACACGGCGGGCTTATAAGGATTATGTAAACATCTTGCGTGTACGACGCTCGTATGTGTAGAGACCCAAAACTATAAAAACACGCATACCTCACGTAAACAGTCTGAACGCGTTATGTACTAACGAAACCAGTTTACGATTTACCAGCCGGTTGTTATTCGTTCTATATTTATCGTTCCGTGTTTATCTATAGCTGTAGCGCGTACAGCAAGCGGTATATATTCTCACATATCTTTACCGAATATCTCACGCATAAAAGAAAATGGGCGTTCAAACCCCTCACGATGTTTAACGAATGGAGGAGGGTGTAGGCCCGTCGAACATCAGCCATGAATTCTATATAAGAATGTCCATATGTGCATTCGTGTTGCTTTTGTAAAGAAAAAAAATAACAATATACGTTTTCGGGGTTGGGTCGTAAAAGAGGGACTAACGCGGAACAAAATACAGACTGATGTCGGTGCGCCGTTTTGGGTGTGTAAGACTCTTTCATTGTATTGTGAACTGAACAGGTTAATTTTATCAACGTCCATCGATTTTGTTTGTATTATTTACGAAAAGTTGCTATTACTCGAAAATGTTACGACTATATGTAAAATTAAAATACTTTTGAAACTACGTACTGTTTGACTTTGTAACTGTATATTAAATATAAGTATCAAACACCGATGTGGATATCAAATTATATAATAATTATATTATTTATAATATATAAAGATTTTGTTGACCGTCCCTTGAATCTGCCTTCGCCGAAATTTATTTTATATTTATGGTCAAAAATATTGGCTCTTCGATAACGCTATTTTAAAATTTATGAATACCATTTTTTGTTAATAATAAATAACGACAACATCCAAGCAACATACATAGATTATTGGTTCAGTTACGTGTCGTTATTATGTAATAATTTTATAATCGTTCGTTAGAAACTTTATATGATATTATTTATTGTTCGTTAAAAAGGAAGACTATTGAAATTCACCCATTTTCCCGTTCAAAATTAGATATAACCACCACTGTTGTTATAAGGCATTTTACCCTTATATTTCGAGCCTCCGAATGTTTTAATTCGTATTATTCTTGCAGTGTTTAATCGATTTTAATAATTTACGGTTTTTAAGTTAGTTCCGCGTCTAACGATAATTACAATTAAAAATAACGCGTTCGTATTATACGGACATCTAACGTTACATACGATTCGGAAAGCGCAGAACCTGAGTCATCTAATAACGACGTATCATTGGAAATTGTAAAATTTTTTCAATTACGCGTGTACGGCTATCCGGTACGTATCGTCCGAAATGGGTTCTCACGCGGTTCGTTAATTACGTTAACTGCGACAAGTAAACGATTTCAAAGGAAGGGTATATTGATCGTCTTCTTTACCGTGTGCCCTCTTGTCGATCATTTTTTGTGAATCTTCGATGGGATGTTTCCGAGTTCGCTCCGTGCGAATTCATATTTTCTTAACGTTCAATCACGTTGACAATCAGTAATTGTCTTGTGTCAGAAAGCTTCCTTTTTACGTTGCGAATTTGTCGACATTTTTTTTGTTCTATACACTTTTCTAATGTTACGACGCGCAACAACCTAAGTAGTTTAAAATTTTTCGTTGATTCGTCTTGATGATGTCACGCGAGATGTCACGTAATAAATAATATTTCTCTGGATTTCGTTTTTTAAATTTTTCGCGCGCGGAATAATAATAATAATTATTTAAATAGTTTTAGTCAATAACGTCGAACATATTTTGAAATACGGTTTATTTATTTATTTTAAATATATACATTATGGTTTAAACGCAATATATACGACATAGACGTATTTTCTCTCAACAAGGATAAATTTTGTTTTTGATTACGTATAAATCATCGAAACGATAAATATATATAAAAAAATATATATACGATAAAATTACTATCGATCATAATAGAAATAAAGATATTATAAAATATATTTATGTTGAAAAATATTATACAATTATAGAAACTAAAAGAGAAACATTATTATTGTATATTATAAAATTAATAAAATTAAAATTAAAAAATTGTATACTCGAACTTAATAATATACGTGTTAAAAATTTAGATCGGACAACATTTTTGTCAAGAAATTAAATAATTTGGTCATCCCATAACGTGGTTGAAAATAATGTATTTTTGGGGGTTTAAAATGTATATAAAAACGCATATATATACATACGTATATATAAAAGCAATTCGAATAATAAAATACTACTACGCACTGGCACTCGTCGGTTCGTTCGAAAATGGAAAAAAAAATACAACCTCGGGTATAACACATTTGGAGAAATATGTGGCAACATGGCATAACGAGACGGAGACAACAAATACGGGTTCGACCCGTCCTCTTAACATTATTTACTTTTGTACGAAACATGTAATCGAAATTTAAGTATAAACAAGTAAGATTCGAAAGTTCTCGTAGTCGTTAGATTTTTATTAATGACTATTACTATTTGACGCTAATATAAATATTTTTTTAAAATTAAATGTTAACTTAATTTGTTACTTTTTTTAGAAAGTTTACGTATTAATATCGGGTTAACTTTATACAAAGGTATTTACACGAGGTTAAATGTTGTCCGAAGACCTAGGCAAGTTTTTTGAAAGCGGTATTTTTATAGACGTAATAAAAATCATGGCTAACTTTCGTTTCTAGACAATAAACGTATAGTGTAAACAATTATATTCACTTTTCATTGCCTACACTTTTAAATAAAACGGCCCTATCGATAAATTATATTATAAAACTATAACTTTATAAAATATTAATTAAAGGTATTTCGAATTATTTATTTTTAACACTATTTAGGAAATTTTAACTTTTGAATTTAACAAAATAAATCTGTCACTATCAGCTTCAAAAATAAATTAACTTTCCCAGCCTTGTCAATGGGTAATTTCCTCATCGGGCTATTATAAAAATATATTTTATTGTAATTGTTGTTATACAAACTAGTCGTTGTGCTACTGTGCAAATTGTATTTTATTTTTGTTCAATAATAATAATACGCTTATGATTATCATAGAACGTGAATATAATTTTTTTCTTAATAAGCTTTGTTTCAAAAATCTACTGCCCGATACAAAGTCATCGTTCCAATGTGTTATATCCAAATTTGAAATGTTATAGCGTACCACATTAGTTACTAATAACGATTAATTTTAGATTTGGTTCAATATTTCAATCTTAAAACCTACAGTCGTTTTGTCGGTATACGTATTTGTTTTTATCCGTTTAATTTAATTATACGAAGATACTTTGTATTTAGGCTAACGTGTGTTATGTAAGTTTAAGTATACAGGATAAAGACGAACAATGGATGAATAATATTGTTTTCGATCCGAATATATATTTACATAATTTATATTTGAATTTTTAAATAATTAAACGTGACCTTTGTTACTTTGTTAATAGTCGTAAATAAAAATGATTAACATTAAAGTCCAACTATTACCATCCAATAACAACAACTACATCGATAATATGAACTGTGGCATTAATAATAATCGTTCTTTATAATTTACCATCATCGGCCAAAGTCCAGTCTGGTTGATCTATAACCTATATATTATAGGTACAATGTTATGAATTTTTTATTAATACAGCAAGACTAGGTTTTACTATAAATGCCATTTGCGTAGTTTTATACATAAAGTATATTGGTAGAGGGTTATACTCAAATTCTTATTTTCGAGTTACTGTCAACGCAAGAATAAACGTCCTATATTATGGGTACACGCTAATTCCAAATTCGTGTTGAAAAAAGATCCTTTTTTAGAATTAATTATGTTCCTTATACACGAATTATTAAATTGTAATTCTGTTACGTTCTTTCGTAATATTCTACTGCAAGTCGGCCAGTCACCCGTGACGGTCACTTATTTTTATTTAATCAACGTTGTCGAATCGTATAAATCTAATAGCACTTATGTTTTTTTAATAGTGCTCAGAATTCACGCGTTCGTATTTTTTTCTAACGCTTATATACGACGATCGTCTTTAGGTAAATTTGATTTAATTCACACGAAATTCGGATGTAAAAATTCTAGTTGGCATGTTTTCGATAATTTCGAATACACGGAGCATTTAGCAGTTTTACTAAGTTTTGTGCGTTTTTCAGCTTTTTGTATGTATTGTTTATAGTTATCTCGTTTTTGGGTTGTACTTTTTGTTATACCGTATAATTTTATTCCCAAAAATTATAAATTACCAAAAAAGTAAAATATACCTACCGTGTAAATATTTAAACTTTTAAAATGTTATTTAAAATAATTTTTATTTGAAAATCTCAAGTCGGACATTAATTTTCGTGAGTTATTTACGTGATAGTTTCGATAACCTTAATAACATCAATAATTTAGTCGCAAAATAAGCAATCTCAACACCGGTTTTACCATATTGTACGTGTGTGAGAAACGGATAAAACACATTTGCCCTGACATACTATTAAAGTTCAATCACTATATAAAACGATTAGAAAGTTATAAAATATATTTCGTATTACTCTACGCACGTTATTAGTATAAATTATTCAAACGCGTTTTGAAAAGTGTCGAATAATTTTGTAATCAACGTTCACCGAGGTACACTAAAAATACGCTTTAAACGATAGCTACACAAAAAAATATATTTTTAATTAAGCGAGAATTTTTTTTCGTATCGTACTATTTGTTTAATATCTGTACACTAAGGCGGACATTTAGGAAGGACTAACCGCTGGCGGCCGACTTGTGCGAAAAACATGCCGCTTCAGATTTTTAAATACATATCGAGGAGCTGTCAGCTTTTCGGTTCTCTTTTCCTCACGCAACAATTTTTTGTCTCGTCTAAGGGCGGGCGGAGCCACGAATTAATTTCTGGACGCGTGGCCGGGTTTCCATCTATTTCGATCGTAGCGTTTTATTTCAGTTTACAGATTCCAGCATGTTTTACCAACGTGTGTATATATATATATTTTGTTTTTTGGACACGAGAAATTATTATTCAGGCGTGTACGGGCCCCGTACGTAATGTATAAAAAGACGTAACGTATACTAAAAAAAAAAATATGTAAAAAATAACGATATTTAACGCGTTAACGAATATACAAGCCTGTTGGTCGCGTTAAATTTATCGTATTATTTACGTATTATAATTTTATCGGGGCAAGTAAATGTACTCGGTCGGGTATAGGTTACATACGATTTTGGACCACGGCCAATAAACGGCATTTTTCCGGCCGGAGATTTTTTCCCGTCCGTACACGCTCGGCGGGGACCCAACGCACCGCGGCTTTGTTATCGGATCGGGTTGTGGCGCGCGCCCGTGAGTGCGTGTGTGCGTATGGCGGCGCGCGCGTGTGTGGACGCAACCGGCCCCGTGGAATTTTCGTCTTTCACGGATGTGTCTAGGGGGGACGAGTGGGACGGGTGAACAAAGACGGACGATAGAGGCGACAGTTACCTGTTTCGTAATGGGATAAGGCGAAGAGCGTAGGACCGGACCGCGGTAGCGTATGGTAGCTGTGGTGGTGGTGGTGATGGTTACCTACTGGTTCGTTCGCGTCGGCGGCTCGCGCACCCCCCCTCTAAGAGACTCTCCGCCTTAGCTACCGCCGTCGGCACCGACGCCGACCGGCGGCGCGGACCTAATCGCTAGTCGCGACGGTTATACAAAAACGACGTTCATACAGTTCTCTCGCTGACCTGTCGCCGTTTGTTTATTTTTTTCCGATCGTTCTCTCTTGTGTTCCCGCGTGTGACAACAATTCGTAGCAAACGCGCGCGTCGCTGCCGCGTTTTTTCGTACACTTAGCCCGTTCGTACGTTCGCGTCGTCGGCCATGTCCCCGAAATTAGCCAACGATTTCAACACCGCCACTGCTTCTGACGCCTTTGCCGCAGCTACCGCTGCCGCCGCCGCTACCGCTGTCGCTAATGTCACTGCAACCGATGAGCCACCTGCGCCTGTTAACAACGATGACCAACCGTCCACATCGACCGCCGAACTAGGCGCCGTCGGGGTAAACCAATTTTTTTTTTAAATAATCGGTCGTTGGCGTAGTACTTGTTTTTTTCAACCGTCTCGCAAGCTCGGTATCGATTTTTGACGAAATATTACATCGATCCTGGTATCTTGAAAAAAAAAAAAAAAATATATATATATTATTCGTTGGGCGGCACAAGCGTTAATTATTCTCCGATTTTAGTGTAAACACGAATCGCCGCGATATACACACGCGCGCGATCGGAGCGTTTTTCGTTCGTTCCGAATACGTCCACAAAATTAGTGTACGACGATTTGACTTCTCGAAATTCGAGCATTTTGCCCTTTTAAATGTTTACACTTCGTGTGTACCGACGCTAAAAACAAAGGGTATCGTGCGATTGGATTATTCGTTTGTTGTGTAATTCATTTAGAAAAAATGACATTTACGGGTTATTGTTTATTACGACGAATACGTCGAAATTATATATATATATATATATATATATATATATTGTAAATTGTGTATGTCGTGAACGTAAATAGAATGGTTACGACACGTGCATGCGAGTTGCAACAATAAGGTGCCAAGAATATGCGCAACACTAATACCGTGGCGCTCTCTGTTAGACAAATTATGTCACGACTAAAACGAAATTTCATTCCAAACCGCGACTAAACACTGATACCTGATAATTATTTGCTAATATCATTATGCAATTACAATTTATTTTTATAGAAAAAACAAATTTTCTGCTTATGACATTTTGTATTTATCGTTTTTCCGATTACGATGTTTATTTCTGGTGTTCTCATTTTTTTCTGGACACTGACATACTTGGTGTCTACTTCGTACACGACTAGTGTGTAAAATTTATGTTCATTATACTTATTGAGATTTAGTGTATTTCTTTTTTAAATTGAATACGTTTGACTATTAACACATTTAGTGTACTAAAAGCCTCTTTTTTGGTGTACAAGAAAAAAGGAATTTTCAATGTATTAATGGGAAGATGTTATTGTGTTTACAAATACGTTGTAAAACGTTTTTACAAGGCGAAGTATATTTAAAACGTTTGAACCTTTTGATGTTAAGACATAGTGTCACAACTTGATGTACATTGAATAAGTACAATGACTATAAGGTTTTTAGCATATCCGAGTCATCCAATATTTTTAATAATTATCATTTTGAACGTCTTTGAAAGCTTAATGATTCTGTTTTTAACAATATTATCGATGCGTATTTACAATATATTAGTTTTAAAATTACAGCAAGCATATGCCGAGTATAAGAGTTAAATAGCGTCAGATATTTACGTATGTTACATAATATACATAATAAAAATATAATATAATTAAAATATATATAATACAATATATATATATATATTAAATGTATACATGTAATACTCGAATATTAAATTTTTAAATAATAAACATATTATATCTGAGTATACGGTTTATTTTTACTTCAACTCAAAATTCTTATAGAAATAATATTTACATTTGATATAAATATATAATGTATATGCAATATTAGAATGTTACATTTTTAATTAATAAACTTATTATATTTGAGTATACGTTTTATTTTTACTTTGATTTAAAATTTTTATAGAAATACTATATATAAATATTATACTTATAATTTAAATTTACTATAAATATTGGACAAATAAATATATTTTCTTTAATAGGTATATTGTTGAAAAATTAATCGACATATTCATTTATCAAAAATATATTTCTCAATATGAGGAATTAGTCATAAAACGTATAGATGTTATAAATACTCAAATACTACGTAGCGTGAACATAACATTATTTAATAATATTTATCAAATGTGAAGTAAAGTACTATAATATATAGATTGACTCACATTAGCCATATGTAACCTAGAGAGAGCATCATTCAGGATGGTGAATGGAAATACATACTTAAGCGGATATATTATCAATCGATGCGCAATTATTTTATAATTATGTATATTAGTGTATACGTGTATATATATATATATGTGTGTCTATGTATGTATGCATATATGTATGTATGTATGTATGTATGTATGTATGTATGTATGTATGTATGTATGTATGTATGTATGTATGTATGTATGTGTGAATGTATGTATGCATATATGTATGTATGTATATATGTATGAATGTATGTATGCATATACGTATGTATGTATATATGTATGTATGTATATATGTATGAATGTATGTATGAATGTATGTATGAATGTATATATGTATGTATGTATATATGTATGTATATATGTATGTATGTATATATGTATGAATGTATGTATGAATGTATATATGTATGAATGTATGTATGCATATACATATGTATGTATGTATATATATATGAATGTATGTATGAATGTATATATGTATGAATGTATGTATACATATACGTATGTATGTATATATATATGTATGAATGTATGTATGAATGTATATATGTATGAATGTATGTATACATATACGTATGTATGTATATATGTATGAATGTATGTATGTATGTATATACGTATGTATGTATGTATATATGTATGCATATACGTATGTATGTATATATGTATGTATGTATATATATATGAATGTATGTATGTATATATATATGAATGTATGTATGAATGTATGTATACATATACGTATGTATGTATATATGTATGTATATATGTATGTATATATGTATGTATATATGTATGTATGTATATATGTATGCATATACGTATGAATGTATATGTGTATGAATGTATGTATGCATATATGTATGAATGTATATATGTATGAATGTGACATTTTAGAGCGGACATAAAATGCACGCTATTACTAGCCAGGTGGTTAAACGGATTATTCTTGTAATAATATATATATATATATATATACGTAATTAAACGTAAAATAATATGATAGAACTTGTTCATTTTACGAACTTACAGTGTTGTGAGAAACGATTTTTTAAAAGATACTAGTATTTACATCATGTATATGTGACACTAAAATGTAAGTTGGCGTTTATTGAAATACGTTATGAAAATATATATGGTCGAACGCGTTCTTCGTATAACTTTAAATACGACTCGACGTCATGTCGCACGGGCCGACCTGCCGGAGCTGACTAAAAATACTAGCAATATTATAGGAGATTAAGAGTGAAGACATTAACTGTATAATATATCAAGATAAGCCTTAGCTGTAACAGGTTTGTTCTAAAAGTTAAATAAAAATGGATAAGCCTTGTGTTGGTCGTTAATATTTATTATTCGAGAAAATTCGAGAACGTTTAAAAATAATACTTGACGATATGCTGTCGTATAGAGTTGATCGGTAGTCTAAATTTGGCGGTAGGAGGGAGTGATTATACTTAATCCATGTCGAATTCACAATAACAGCGATGTGGTTTACGTACAGCTCTAGAAATTTCTGCGATTTATTAATCGGTTGATATTTTGAAATATAAAATAAGGGACTAAAGCCCTCCGTACACTACGCGATAAACAAGCAACGAGATTGAAATACGAAAAGTGCGATACGATATGCGCACGATACGACCGCCAGGCGACCAGGATTGCAGATCGCACGTGTCGTCCGTTGGTTGTGTCGCAATTGCATTGTTATCAAATCGCGTTGTTAGTGGATCTCTATTCAATTTGCTAGGAAATTGCAAGAGGGAGAAATTGCGTCGCGTGTCAATCGCGTAGTGTACGGAGGGCCTTATTCGTTCGACAGTTTAGATATAATTATATATATTGTTAATCAGCGAATTAAAATTATTAAGTAATACTAAAATTGTTTCCGAGAATAAAATTTAATTTTATCATTTTCCGTTACTGTTTTTCTATGGTTTTTTTCTATTATCTAATACTTAATGAACCTCTGCCTAAATCGCGATTTCAATTTACAGCTTTGCCAATCCTTGAATGTGTACGTCGATTTGATTTTGACATTCTCTTCTGTACTGTTTAAGCATTTAACATTCGCATTTTTTTTCGTTATTACGCTCTTTCGAGTTATTATTATATTAATGTTCACCAATTACGGTTAATTTATGAATTTAGGTAAATCGAATTCAACTAATTTTATTGAACTGAACATAAACGAATAAAGCAATGTCTATTTTTACTATCTGCCTAATTCTCGGTTTGATTTAATTATTAAAAGTTTTAAATTTTAAATTTTACGAATATAACATAATAAAAATGGTATTGTAAAAAAATATATTAATATAAAGTATTAGATAACATATAAGTTATGTATTTAGAGACTATTGTAGTTTATAGGTAAGTCGATACCTATGTGTGTATGTCCACGGTAATTGGAAAAATGATATACAGTGCAAGAAAATGGTTTTAACATTTAAAACCATCCCAGTAAACACGTGTTAGATAAAATATATTTTGGACTCTAGTCATAATACAATAAAAACATATTCAAGTATATAAATAGATTTTTCTTAATTTGTCAATTTTAATTAATTTATATTTTATTTTTTGATAAAGAAAAACCGTTTAAATTAAATTTAATAATTACGTTTTTCCTTTATAGCCAACTCATTCTCGTGAACAAAGATCGCCAAAGAAGTCCAAGGGTAAAAAAAAGAAAACTGTTCGGGGAGATGACTCAAATACAGATACAGATTATGATGACGATGACGACGATGATGATGATGATGATGATGATGAGGAGGATTTTGAAATAACAAATAAAATTCCACAATACCGGAGATTAAAAACGATTTTAAATCCGTCTATTTTAAATAGCGTGAAGTTGAAGCCCAGTACCGATGACAAGTACGCTATTAGGAAGAAGGTTATTGAATTTTGGTCTAAACGTGTGGTGCCCCGTTTGAACAATATTCTTATGGAAGTAAACACGGATGATAGTTTGCCAAACTTTACATGGCAAACACTTAATCGATGTTTAAAAGACATGGATTTTGAATATTCTAGCCGAGGCAATAATTGCGCCATAATAGAGAAGACTGAGCTTATTTTGGCGCGTAGGAAGTATTTGAGAGATATGCAAAGTTTCAGGGAAAAGGGCCTGCCCATTTATTACTTAGATGAAGCTTTGGTGGCCGTCGACAACCCCGTTTCGGACGAAACGACGTTGGATGAAGCCGCGGCAACCCCAAACAGGAATTCCGGTTACAGGAAAAAGCATGTTGTATTTTGTCACATAGGGTCACAGGAAGATGGATTTGTACAGGGGAATTTAATGTCTTTCGAGTACAGAAAACGTTCTCGTAACTATCACGACGAGATGAATGGCGCGTGTTTCCATGATTGGTTCGAAAGAATATTGCCGCAACTTAAGGAACACGCGGTGATCGTAATGGACGACGCACCGTATCATTCGGTAAAAGTGTCCAAATGCCCGACTATGGATTGGAAAAAATCTGAGTTAAGGTTGTGGTTGGAGAGCAGGGGCGAGGTGGTTGACAATTCATTGGTCATACCGGAGCTCATGGAGATGGTGAATAGAATTTTGCCGAATCACGATACGTACGTGGTGGACTTAATGGCTTCCAAGCAAAACAAAAAAGTGTTGCGATTGCCTCGTTTCCATGACCGTCTCAACCCGATGTGGGCCGCGTTGTCCGCGGTGAAAGATTATGTGAAACGGAACAACACAACATTCAAGGTGGATGACGTGCGAGAACTTGTGGCCAGAGGTGTGGAGGAATTGAACGGAGATAAGTGGACCGAGTTGATAAATCGCGGCATGGCCGAGGAGAAAATGTATTGGAAATTGGACGAAAACGTGGATGACCTTATGGAAAAACCGTATTTGCCTGTATTTTGCGTAACCGCCTACGAAAATACTGATTCGTCCTCATCATCAGACATATTTTAATAACATTACGAGACTGAAGCAAATATTATCATACAGACTATTAATATTTTATTTTATATATTTTATTTCATATATATACACACACACACACATATATACATTATACAATTTACGTCTTCCGTATTATTTTAATAATTAGCGTGTCGTTGATTTTCTATATTTTTTTCTACATAAGCATAACTAAAGCTTGGATCCAAATTTTGATATATTCGTGGCGAGATATTATAAACGGTCGAGTACGACATTTTATTTTTGCCAGTTCGCGTACCTAGCCGTTTGTTTCGTTTTCGCACCATTTCAATTTATTCCGACAGAGATGTTTAATTGCAACGATTTATCGACACCGACATTTTTAATATACGACGATTTCCAATCGAACGCGCTTCGATGTGTTAGATAGAATAGATTAAAAATTCATACCGACAATATATAAACGTATCGTTTTTTCTTTCTTTCGCAGTCGTGTTTTATTTATTTTATACAATTAACGGCTTTAAACGAAAACGAATAAAACTCGCATTATTTTTAAACGTAGATCTCAAATTTGTAAAAGCAATAACCAAATAACCGCCTACCTACTTCCGAGCTGTAGTCGTACGTAACATAATTATTAATTTATCGCACCAGGGAAAATTTGATATTCATTGGAAAATATCTATAAAAAAACTACCATAGCCTGTAAGATGTTTTCAAACGTAAATAAAATTATCTTTCGAACCATTTCCAATGTACTAACAACGATGTGACGAATTACTTTAAAGGTAATTTATTTTTAACTTAGGTATTTTTATTATCTATTCATATTATATCGATTTTTATTAATACGTTTTTTTTAGATATTTTAGTTTGTTCGTCTTAAATGTTATGTTACTAACTTTTAGATAAACAAATTTAAATATTTTTTTTTTGTATACATAATTCTAACGAATCCAAATTAAATAATTTTCCGTGAATTTTTCTCAATATGTCAACTTTATTTATGTTTTTTTTTTTTGTTTGCTCACTGATTTAATAAATTCATATCCTGATCATTTTTATTTCTCTTTTAACAACTTACCCGAATTTTGGTTGGAGTCTGTAAGCGTGCGATTTCTTTTCTAATTTGTTGTCGAATTAGAAATTAATCGGGCAATGTGTACGGTAAACGGTGGCATTGTTAACATGTCAGAATATGAGCACTTGGTGTCACCTGGAAATAAAATATCGGTCGATTAAAAAAAAGGGAAAAAAATGATATATATGTATGTATATATATATATATATATATATGTAAAGTTGAGGGCACTGATTTTGTAAGGTACGAGCCATTATTTAGTATGGCAAGGGCCATTAACAACGGAATTGTTATTCGTATATGGCCGTGTTTCGTTTATGCGTCGGGTACGTCGACGAAAATCCACGGGGTGTCGTCGATTAATACGGAACGATTGTCGTGTACGCGCGCGTCGAAATTTCGAGTTACATTTTCGGCGGAACCTTGTCGAAAATATTTCGACTTCTGCCGTCGCCGATGAAAACTTTTGCGGCGAATCCACGGGCAATCGTGTTTGGTTTTCGTCGGTTACAGAGCCGGAAACCTACGTACGTCGCCGTTGTAAAAAGGGTTCGAAAACGATTTCTCCTCTCCCGTCGAATAATAATGTTGATTACGTATCGTGTACGAAACGCGTTTGGGGTGAAAAGTGAACAAGTGGTTCGCGGCGGATTGTCACTTCAAAGAGTGCGACGTTTCGTTCCAACGGTGTTCGGATAGTCGATCGGGCTTGACGATGGGGGAGGGAAACGAAAATATCCGTCGTGTTGTAAGGCGCGGCGCGGATTAGATTTTAAAATATTTGCCGACTTCCAGAACGCGTTTGTAAAACGTTTAAACGTTTCGTGAATATACCGATCGATAAAAATAGAAAAACGAACGATTACACACGACTTATTTAAACTCAGCTCTTAACTCAGACTCAATACCTGGAATTCCTTTAAAGAGGATTAAAAGAAGATGGTGTCGAGACCTAAACTCATAATAATTATAAACTAAAAATAAAATTAAAAAAACTTAAAAAAAATATGTCTATCTAAGGAAAAAAATGTATATATTAAAAACATTTAAAATAAAAACATAAAGTGTAACCACTGGGTTACTTCTTTTTTCATGCTACTCACGCCATACAACACCATATATCACACATGCTTATTATAAATAGATTTACGGATTGTATAGTTTCTAATTAAAATATAAAAAAAAAAACAAATATTAAAAATAATAAACGTGGGTCAGTAACGAAAATAATACTCGAAAACGCGCCTATTTTCGGCCAAAAGACGTCGTACGGACTAAATGGCGTGCTTAGACCCGAATTTCGGCGGGTAGGGGTTAATTTTTAAATAAATAAATTGGACGACCCTAATGAAACAAGACACATTATAAACTTTAATAGATTATTCATTTTTAACGAACACGTTATATTATAACGTGTATTGAAGTTTAAAAATATTTTAGGTTTTCGTTATTGTTGACTAGAAATATTCGTCTCGTAAGAAATTAATTTTTCCTAAACATTTTCGAGGGTGAGGGGTTAGTACGCCACTGATACGGACAAACGATAGCTATAAAAATATATATATATATATATAATATATATATAAAATAAATAATAATATAAAATAAATATACGATATATAATACATATAAAATAAATATATAATATATAAATTTATAGTATTTATATAAAAGCCGGGAAGAATTTTACGGTCGGTAAAAGTCACGGTATTCGTCACACCAGGTACGGCTACACGGAACGACGACGGCACGGTATCGGTATATCACGCGGAACAAAAGGTGTTCCGTGCATTTCGGGTAAGTTCGATGGATATAGAAGCGAGCGGGTCAACGCGACGTGTACATCGTCGGTTCGTTTCGAATCGCGCCAATTACGTTCCCGTAAGTCGCGTGATACGCCCTACTTATTTATTATTTCCGCGGTCAAGTCAATTTTTCAACGGACCCGCGATCGTCTAACACGCGTTACACGTAAAACTTTAGTTCGGCGACGTTGTTTTTAAATATCCTCCACCGGGCGCGCGTCCAAAATGTATAAACGTGTCGAGTTTTTTTTTATAATTGATTTTTACTACGTTTATTCGCGTTGCTCGGACCATTAAATCCGATATATCGAAACTATTCACTCGCCATTTCCGTTTTACCTACCACCGCGCGCGTATGTTCAGAATTCGTTCGAATTCGACGCGGTTTTTTGGTTCGGCAATTCGAACAATAACGGACTATCTACTTACGGTTTTTTCGTTGTTTCGATAATAATTTTCCGTACCTATAAATATCGTCGACCACAGATTTTTCGATAGGTTTTCGAAAAATACGTCGCGTAAAAAAATTTGACGACGTAACGATTATACGGAAACCGCGGAATTCGTTTTTAAAACGAACACGTTAACGAATTATTTATAATTCTCGAGAACTTGTACCGTATCGTTGTTACGCGACGTACAAACGTAAAAAAAAATTTATTTTGTTTTTAATCCTCGCGATTACTGTCGAACCAATAACTATAAAAATAGAAAGGTCACGAATGACCTATAAATGTATACACGCGTAAATATAATATAGCGTCGAATTCACCGATTGTGTAACGTTTGAGCTAACGTGAGCTGTTTTAATTGTTCGGGCAAAACTTACTCGTTTATTATTTCGTCAATTTATAAAAAAAAATAAAAAAATACGAAAATATATAATTTAGTACGCGGCTATTTGAATAATTTCGCGGGGTACTTTTCTCTGGAACCCAACGGTACCGAATTACAATATTACCGTAGACGATCGCGGTCGACAAAAGTCAATTGTTAGGCGTATTTTTAATGGTACGAGTCAGCGGCGTAATAGAATGTGTACAACGTATATACCGTTTACATAGTAAAAACGATAGGTTAGTTAATCGTTTTTCTTGAAATAAAACGCGAATAACTCACGGAAACGCGTACTGTATGGAATTCGCGCAACACCTCCGTAACAGTAAATAGTGGACACGTTCGACTAAAGATATTTCGAGCACGACGAGCGAGCGATTGGTTTGCACAGATTAAACATACCGGTAAAAGTGCGAGTACAATTAAGTTCATTGGTAGATTGGTTTTTGTAGAAGCACGCGTCATAGACGAAACGGGAATCAATTAGGGGTATTAAGGGGACACTGTATCGTTTTTGTCGGTCGTAAACACGTACGATGGATGGAACGTACGACGTCGTCCGCCAAATGAACAAGACGTTGGCCTCCTAAATTGTACGACGCGCTTAAACGAAATGTTTAACAAATTTCGAAAAATCGGTTTTCGGAGGGGGGGTGGGCAATTTTTCGATACGCGCGCCGCGGTTCAAATCGAGCCTGACCGTATCCCCGAATACTGCTAGCAGCGAACAGACGGCGACGACGGCGATTGACTGTTTTGCATAGCCAACTGTATGGTCTCCGTCAGCCGGTCGACAGTGACCGTCTGGTCAGCCGATCGTTGCAGGAGCAACGTCAGCTCGTCCCTGTATCGTTCCATGTCGCTGGACGAGCGGCACTGGATCGCCGACAGCAGGGCGTTGGACTCGGCCACGCTGGCCCGCAGTTGGTCGCGTTGTTCGCTCAGCCGCCGTCCTTCGCACTCGACCCGCGTCACTTCGGACTGCAGATCGTTCAACGTGTATAACAACTTTTTCAGTGCCTCGGACTGCCGGTCGTCGTCGTCGTCGTCGTCGTCGTCGTCGTTGTTGTCGTTACAGTCGCCGTTGCCGTCGTCGTTGCCGACCGTCGGCGGCGACACCAAGTGTTTCATATACGCGTGAGAGTCTTCCTGGTACTTGGACCAGTTGAACGTAGGCACGGTCTCGCGCAAGAAGTTTAACACCAACGTGGCCCGGTTGAGCATCCGGTGCCGCAGGTACGTGTACTTGCCGTTCAACGTCATCTGCTCCTTGGCAAGACCGTCGCCGATGTGCGTCGTCCGGGTCTCGAACACATTCGTGGCGAACGACCGGAAGTTGTCCAGCATCCCGTCCGACACTTTCATCAGCATCGCCCCTTGGTCGCACGTGCACAGTGACACCTGCGCACAACGATCGGATGTACCACCACCCCGGTCGACTTTTTCGTTTTTGTATTCGCTCGTTTATTCGAAATTCCGGACGTTTATCACTGACCCGGATACGATATATATATATCGATCTTACAAGTATAATTTCAGTATTGATTAACCGACCCGCGGGGCCCGGCAATCTCATTTAGTCCGTCGAATTCCGAAACGTATGGCGTACAATTATTTATGGTCGCATAGCCGCCCGGTTTTAGAAGTTTTAAGTCCTGTGTAACGTCGACTATAGCAGTCGATTCCGTCACCAACGCCGGTTTCGAACATTTACGAACGTATTACCGCTACATTTTTTTGCTCAGTTCGAAAATTAATCGAAATTTGCCGAAAATTGTCTGGACGAAATTAGGCTTATAATTGTTTTTTTACGGAAAGAGACTTTTTACCCTTAATAATTCATGCGAAAATGTTTAGTCGACGCGGAATGATTATCTTAATCGAATCGTACTCGTATCCCGTAATTTACGAACAAAACGGTAGTAATTTTTCGGAATATTCGGTTTTAATAATTAATTCGTTCGTGTAAATCGAATTCGATTTGCTGGTATAATAACCCCGTATTTGGTTTGTTCGGTATCTTTCGTTTATTGGAACGTTTTATACGTTTTAAAGTGAATTTCGATACCTAATAATATATATATTCACGGTCCTATAGTCGTAAACAATTGGCGTAAAATCGTATCGATAATTTTTTCGTTTGAATAATTTCTTCCTCCCACTGTCAATATCGCCATCTAATATTATTTCGACAATTCTTTCGTTTTCGACTACACCGGTTTTTCGTCGTTCTCGTCAACTACGAATCCCAGGTACCTCTCCCTCGACCGCGAATTTACCGAAATTAGTTTGACATAATATACTCGCCCGTCGAGTCTACTTTACGCTTCCGTAAACTCACCGTCTGGATTCAAAGTACGGTTTAGACTAATCGTTAACCGTGTGCAACGACGAACCTATTTCGACCGATCGGACGTCCCGTTCGCCATTTCGTATACCCGTTATCATCGAGCCAACAAACGAACGAAATACGCGTAGAATTCTCGAAGAAATTATTCCGTAGGAAAAAGCTCCGCGGCGTTAAACACGTGGGGGGGGACGCGGTATACACCAAGAAGGCTCATTAATCGAAACCGAATTTTTCAACCTGTAGGTAAAACTCCTGTAACGTCGTATTGTCGTCGACTTGTTTCAACATCCGCAACAGTTCTGGGCACGCGGATTTCCGTTCGGCTTCCGTGAGCCGCGGGCAATTCTCCGACAATTGTCCGCCGTAATCCGAGTTAATAGACGACGACGGCGGCGGTGGCGACGAGGACGTGTTTTCGAACCGTCCCAAGTTGTCCAGGCAAGGATTGCAAAACATTAGCAGCCGGTCGATGTCGATCGCGGCGCGATTCGTCCGGTCGCCGTCGCACGCGGCCGCGACCGAGTCGGCTCCTCCGCCGCCGGCCAAATGCCCGTCGCGTTCCGTCGCCGCCCGTTCATTGGACACGACGGAACGGTCGTCGTCTCCGTTCGAAGTTACCGCGGTCCCAGTTACGCCACCGTAATCGTCCGCGTTCGGCACGCCGCCATCATTCTCCAGGTCGCCAACGTTCTTTTGTCGCCGCTGACTGCCCGGCAACGGGTCGATGTACCGGCTCAGCGGCACCAGTCGACCCGACGGCGGTTCTTTCACGAATGGTCGGCCGATCCGCTTGTTGGCTATCATGTACTGCAACAGTTTCAAGTATTCCATCTCGTTGGCGCCGCGGGCCTTTGACGACGCAGTCAACCTGGATAACCATTTCTCGATGGTCACCGCCAGCCGGCCGTTGGGTATCGCCGCCAACCGATCGCGAACGTCGTTGGCGGTCTCGTCGAAATATCGATCGTCGTCCGACATTTCGTATACGGACGCGGGCTTCCGACGATCGCGCGTAGTTACCAGTAACAATATAAAACGTCGTTCTTTGTAAAAATTACATTTTGGCGATGGCGACTGACGCGCGTATTTTCATTACTACCGTTACCACGGTCGTGTTGATTTTTATTCGAACAGAATATTCCGGTTACGTGTCCTACGTAACTTACGAAGCAATTCAGTTTTGTACGCGTTACCGGCCAAATTCCCGGGAATCATAAATATTTTACGTGCGTCGCGAGCGAGCCATCCGTCTGTCAGCTTGAAATGTTTGAAAAAGGTGGAATTTTTCACGCGAAATTATCGAAAGTTTTTGCCGTCCTTTGGCCGCTTCTTCGCTTGACAATTAACGTAAAAATTACGGATAAAGAATCTCGACCATAATTATGTTTTTAATTCGTCGAAAATATTTACCCAATAATATTATCACCGATTCGTAGAAAATGCTAAATTAAATCAAATAATCCGAGGCGTTCCTATTTATTCACAAAATTATTTAACACATTTTGCAATTGCCATCATATAGGTAGCGCCATCTAGTGGTAAAAACTTGCGAACGCTTAAACACTTAAAATTTCAACTAGAAAATAATTTTTTATTTAACTAGAAATATATAAATAAATAGTATGGTCAATTGTACTATGAACTCACAATGTAATTAATATATGCTGGTAATTTTGAAATTACACTATGGAATGATATATTTATTATATAATTACAATACCGTACAAAATATTTTCGGTCCGTATTATCGACGCTAGATTGAAAATGACTTACAATAAATAAATTATATTTGTATAAATTTTTTCTCAGATGTTTCTAAATAAGACCAAGTTTTAATAAGATCCATATTTACAAAGTAATATGGTAATTTCATTTTGGGAAACTATTTTAAAAATAATTAAAGCATTAGTGAAAATAATCCTGAAAATATAACAGGTAACTTTATATATATTAAGTTTACAATCATTTTATCTTTTAATTCTCAAATAATATAAACGTTTTAATAAAACTTAATCTTCATTAAAGATGTTGTAAACAAAAAATAATGGTTGAAAACACTTAAAATTAAATTTAAGTGTCAATAAAATTGAAACTATTACAAAAATGTATACATATACTATATAACATTCATACAATAAATATATGTAAAAACAAGTTTAAATTTTTCAAAAAATTAACCTTGTATACAAAAAGTTAGACTATTATGAATATTTTCAATAATACTAACATGTAAATCCTAAAATAAAATATACACAAAATTACATTTTTAAAAAAATGTCATGTGTTTAAAGTGACAAATATTTACTTCACATTATATCTCTTGGCTTATTTTTATACATAAAACTAATACTGTCATTGGATTATTATAACATACACAAATCAGTTCAAACTTTCAAAAAAATGTTTGTCTATATAGTTTTAACATTATTGACATTTACAGTCTATTATTTAATTATTATTAAGTTTAATAAATAATGTAAATTTTCTTTTGGTTGCTTTTTCATTTCTTGAAACCCATGAATTCCTTAAAATGTAGTGCTACTATGGTCTGTCTAGCAGAGACAGCTTTTAGAATTGTATAACTTTAAAAACTAGACATGTTTCGGTCAAAAACTTATGTACTTAAGACTTCAAATGTATTCTGGCAAAATTGCTAATAGTATGTAAAATAACTTTATGAAGTAGCTAGTATCAGTTTGAAAACATTCAATATTGAAACATTCTGAAACAAAAATTGAAAAGTTAATTTAACATTTTATTGTTGACACCTACATGGTGTTTTAACTTATAGATGCTTACTTCCTTTAATATTCTTCTCAATAATATTTTTAATGAAATGTTCTTCAGATTTTTTTGTTTAAATCCGTTCAAGAAAGTATTTGGTTTGCCGCTTTACTTAAAATCTAAAAAAAAAAACAAAACTTTTTTAAAAATATTTCTAAATTTACAATTACACTGTAATTTAATTATACAACACTATACTTCTAAAAATGTTTTGTATTTAGCATTTAGAATAGTGCAATTCACTTTGTGTCAACAATCTTTTTTTATACGTAAACCTGAAGTCATTATTTGAATACATTATTTGTACGACTCATATTTGCAAGGATAAGTTATTATATTGTAAATAAACCGTACTGTGTTTATTAAGATAATTTAAGAGATTAAGTACAATATATACAATAACTTTAACCAAATAAAAAATATTTTGAACCGGATTGTGTGTGAATATAATAGAACTATGACTGCATACACTATTATAGAAAAAAATGTTAACATATATAATTTAAGCGCTTAACCATAACAACATGATATAACGTAAAACATAAATTAAGTATTACGATCATTTTGTCCTATGTTAACGTATATTGAAAATTCATTTAAGAACAAATGTGAACATGTTAATAACGTTTGATAAAGTTTCCAAATATTTAAATAATTTCTTCTAGCAACGAAGTAATGTTGCGTTCAACCACTAAATTGGATATAGATCCATGAACTTAACACACCAGGTGTGAGACAAGACACGCATAAATAAATCTTACGACAATAAAAGTCCAAGGGTACCGTTAATTTTTAACGAAGTTTAATCGTCAAAAATAAATGATCGTTGACAAGGTAGGACTGTAACATAAAAGTGAATTATATAGCGGTTGAGAAAAATTGACAGAGAGTTGTGTATTGTTGACAAATGGCAGAATTTTTATCGCTAGCCCCTTCACACAGGTTACAAATTAATTACGAACAGGGACTATTTCCGAATGTAGTTGATTGAGCATGGACAATCAGACTTGGTCAGCGGCGACGTTTTATATTTTGAATTTGAGATTGTTAAGCAAAATATTAACCTGCCAACGATACACCCATACAGCACTTGTTTGTTTATAGGAAATGAAATATACGTTCCTTACCAGCGAAATGACAGACGACGATCCAACTGTAACGACATTATTCGACGTCGTGCACCAGCGTACTGCGAAACAATCGACTGTCAGCATCAAACGGGATACGAACGAGTTTATCAAATCAATAAAGTCTCCTAGAGTTTTTTCGGCGATGATACGTAAATTTATTCGCGGTTAATCGTTACAGTAAGTCGACCAAATACGATTCAACTATGGTCGTCGGAATTGTTTATCGGTTTATCGACCAAAGTTTATCATGGATAACTAACCGACCACCACCAGTGTAAAGTTAAGACCCTAATTTTTTTTTTTATTTATTGAAAGTTTATAGCAATTAGTCTCGACAGTTACGTAAAAGACACAACAAATAATTAAAATAGAACTTAATAATATTACTGGACTAAATTATATGCCTACGTTTTTAAATTTGATATTTTCCAGAGATATAACATTATCTATCGGTTTTGATTATAATTCTAGTACGGTAATTTGATTACAGCGTGTAAAGCACAATTGATATCGTCAACAGCACGACCAAATCGAATCAAAATCGTCAACGATGGTTACCGAAATCGTATAATAACAATCGGTAATCGTTTCCACGATTAATTCGTTGATGGTGTTGGTTGTTTGTAGTTTCGTGCAGTGTCGATAAATGAATCCGTATACCCATCTTAAAAATAACGAATTCGAATGTAAAGCTCGTTAAATCAATACTTTCTCGTAATTTAATTGGGCGTCCTGTAATATCTAAACGATTACTCGGTGTAATACTGCTCGTTTAGATACATAATTTAAAACAAAAATTACCAAGTAATGTTAACGTATGGAATTTACGTGCTTTTTATTTTCTCGTTATTATTAAATCGATTTCTAACGTAATCGTTGCTATTATACAGATATATATTACTACTACCTATAGAGAAATGTTTGTTTTATTAAAGAAATTTTGGAATTGCTCATTAGGCATTCAAATAATATTCAAAAACAACATTTGTTATTTACACTTAGTGTATAAATGGAATTATTGTATTTTACGTAGTCTAGATAATTAATGGAATTTTTTTTTAATTTGTTTTAGATCTTTGGATTTCTAAGTTCTGTTGAAGGTTGAAAACGAAATTAATTATTTCTATAAACATTTTTAGTTTTCGTGTGAAAAAGTAAAATTTGAGATTAATATATTTTTAATATTGTTTTCAGTTGGTTTTTCACTAGTTAGAACTACATAAACTAACAATGGTAAGTATTTCACAACAACGATTCGTTGTCATCTATAAAATATAAAATGTTATGGATAAATTATTATTATTACTATATTACATTATAATTATGTCGAAATCGCGCATTTAAAAATATAACGTTTTTGGCCATACAACGTGTAATTTAAACAAACTAATATCATAATATTTTCGGCTGTTATTATTTTTACGTTTACTGAATTTCGAATAAATAATTTTCCCGGACAACCGCTTTCGTTTGGGTTACAGTAATATCAAATAACTTTTCGCTACTATTACAATATCGTTTCTATTTAGTTCTTTTAATTTTGAATTAAAATCCGTTCTCGGCGAATTAATTTCAATCATGGTAAGAACACAAATAACAATAATATCCTTATTATTTTAATATTTGTTAAACTCAAATAACTTCGCAATAATTGTTTTAGATACAAATTTTTTTGTCGTTTCTGATTACAGTTTTCTCTCGCTAAATATATATATATATATATATATATATTTAAACGTAAATAATTAAGTAAATTTTCCTACAACGCGTGATGCTATTCACCGGATGAGAGCTTTCAAATGCATTTCAAAATTTTTCGATAGATACATTTTACCTGAAGTAATTTAACGCCATAATATTTGGTCGTGTGTGTCATCATATAGCGTGAATGTATATCCATACACATCGGCCAGGCCGGAGTTCAGATCGGGAATGCCTGTTGGGAACTGTACTGTCTGGAGCATGGGATCCAACCGGACGGGCAGATGCCTTCCGATAAGTCGTGCGGAGGCGGCGATGACAGCTTTAACACTTTTTTCAGCGAGACCGGCGCCGGCAAACACGTACCTAGAGCCATATTTATCGACCTGGAACCCACCGTCATTGGTAAGTGTGCATTGATCGGAACATATTTGTTCATTCCAAAATTCGTCCGTCTCACAAGTTTAACTAAATTACATAACGCCACACGTTCTCTCGAAACATAAAATGGTAATAAGGCAGTACTCCAATTACGTTCAATTAGCTACAACGAAGTCAACATTAACGTACCGTGAGATAGTATGGCTCATAACGTTTCTAACTGCACCGTATTTTAATAAAATAAAAGTAGGAGGAGGGTGAGGCTATGATCCAGGAGAGTGGTGCGGCACTGCCGGGTACCCTAATGTTGTTCCATACGATTCTCGTATAAACATAATGATATTATATAATTATTATCGTCGGAGAATATTTTCGATCCCTTAACTCATTTTCGACATTACAGGGTTGTAAAGTGTCGTATGATGGCGATGTATGCGTGCGTGTGTGTGTGTGTGTGTGTGTGTGTGTGTGTGTGTGTGTGTGTGTGTGTGTGTGTGTGTGTGTGTGTGTGTGTGTGTG